>CM022882.1:15307771-15328263 GCA_012654025.1 Pachypsylla venusta
GGCTATTTTTCCGTCCCAACCCAGAACACCACCATGGCGTTGAACCAAAAATCTCGGATTACAAAAACACGTTCTTGACCACTGCACACTCAGTTGTTCTGATTTTAAAATATTGGAATTCTTATTTCAAAATTAGAACAACTGAGTGTGCAGTGGTCAAGAACGTGTTTTTGAAATCCGAAATCATTGGTTCAACGGCATGTAGATTTTGTTTTATTTAATTTTATCAGCCCCTAGAATATTTTAAGATCAGAACAACTGAGAGCGCTGAATAATCTGATTTGGCAATCCCCGATCATGGGTGTTGAATTTTCAACTTAAGAAAACAAACTTAGAAAGGAATGCCATGGTACACAGATTATTGACGTTCTTTTTTTATATCACTTGTTTTTTAATTATCGCGAAAAACATATTTGCTACTCTTGACGTCTTTTTTTACACGAAGTGTTTTTTTGGGGGATCTCTGAAACGGTTGGGATTACAAAAATATATTCTATTCAAAATATCAAGGGAGACATATATTATTGTAGTGACCGTGGGAGTGTCAACATGGTCTTTCAAGAACCACAACAACAAAAAATCGTTTTAAGGGCAACTTTCGTTTTTTAAAAGAGGACGACCTATTGGGATCGTCATGAATCTCGAAAAAAAATAATAACCGGTCAAAATTTGATTTTTTACGTTTCAAGGTACGCAAAATCCAAAAATCGAATAAAAAATATCAGTTTGTCGCCGTACGCCGTGATGGGCTCTTTTGCCACTTAGCGTTCATCGATTATGATGAAATTGCCATATTTGGGGTCTCAGTTAACTTTTGGTGCAAATTTAACGCTCGCGGTTTTTCCCCCTCTTTAACGTTTTTCATTAATCCTTGTAAATTGTGCCCCGAACCTGTTGGGTGCAATCAAATGTATCTATCGTTGGCGGTTTCCGCTTTTCAGCGGAAAAACCTTTCCACTTATCCTGTTAAAAATAGAAAGAGCTACAGACTTGAAATTTGGTATGTATGTTAAAGTTAGGGTCTTATTATGCCCCAGTTCTTTTGAGGGGGTGGAGTATTTTTTGACCAGTAAAATAATTTATCCATGTATCACATTGGCAGAGTTTTTTTTTTTTTTTTTTTTACAAAATAAAATTTACCAAAAATTTTACATTTAATTAATTATTTATTTTTTTGATATTTTTTCCTTCAGTGTCCAAAAAATAAATACTTGGTAGAATGAAGTATTTGACGGAAAATTTCAGTATGTTATAAAAAGTTATTCTTCCGATTTAATAACCTTGACTGATATAACATTAATGCGGAGATAATTTTAATTTTCGTCATAGTACTCTTTCATTTCAGAGACTTGAAAAATTATCTCCTTTAAAAAAAATGTAGATATTTTCAGTTAGATTGCGTAAATTTAATTGGACTACCCTGTATATATTTTTTTATTTTCGTCGATTCCAAATGTTCGTGGATAAAAATAAGAAAGGAAAATTTGCTATTTTCTCTAGCGAAATCGTGCATAGTAAATAACTAGTGGATCAAGATGACCAGGTGTTCACGTTAGTGTTGCAGGTTGCACTCATTTGAAAAATTTGGGGGTCCTGCCCTGGGGTGGGGCCAATTTTTTTAAATCGAAAAGCCCTTAACACCAGCCATAACATATCAAAATTTCTCGTTTCTAAAATATACCGCTAAAAAGATAAAATTCATTTTAAACAAACACAATTGGTGGGCCCTCGGCCCCCCTGGGATGAAAATTGTGGCTTGTGTCGCGTAATAAACAAACATACATGCATATATGCACATATACAAGTGCATTTCGGGATGTATACTGGGGTCAAAAGAGGAGTTCACTAACGTTCACAAATAACGAATTGTAATTATGTTAACGTAGGAAATTTTGTCACAATTGATTAAATTTCTTTTGAAAACTTGTCATTATTGTGGGCTCGAACCACCCAAACTCGGCATGGAACCCCATGCTTAATCAACTGAAAAAAAAATTGGAAGTGTTGAATAGTATTTTGAAAGTGATAATTTCTAACCCACATGCTACTGACCCATTCAGCATTATCAATGCTGAATTGATGATGCCCATATAGTTGACTGAAATAATAATCCTGAATCAGAGGTTGATGTATAAAAAACATACATAATAAATTATTATTTTTTTTTTAAAAAAAAGGGAGAGTCATTTAGAAAAAGAAAGAGAACCCTGTAAAGCATGTTCATGCAAAAAAAAAGAGTAAATATTAATAAGTTTGGTTCTCGAGTTGAGTTCTGGACACAGGACACGAAATGGTCATTCTGAAATGGGTAAATTTTGTATATATTATAATGACGAAGGGGAGGGGGGACAAACAATAATATTGTTATAATGTAACAATTAACCCTTCCACGCCCTACCTAGCATATCTACCTATTTAATATGCGGTACAGTGGTTCTCAGCCTGTAGAAGTCTATGGACCACTAAATGCTTCCACACGGATCACTATAGTTTGTCATTATTGAACATATTTCCAATGAGCAGGATGATTTTACTCTCTATTTCTCTAGAAGATAAAGTACTGTAATCGTGCCGGAAATCTGCACATTTTGCTTTATTATTTTCAAAAATGAACCATTGGAATCGTCACAAAAAAAAAATCTGCCAATGTGACACATGGGTTTATTATTTTTCTGGCAAAAAATTGGGTGGGGTTCTCGCGACGATTCCAAATCTGGGGCGTAATTAACCCGAAAATTGACATACCTGTGAAATTTGAAGTCTCTGTCTCTTACCATTCTCTTTTGGTTTTTCAATAATGAACCTTTGGAATCGTCACAAAAAAAAGGAAAAATTAACCCCCTCAAAATTTTTAGACAGGTATAATGATAACCGCTTTAAAGCGGTAAAAATTGCCAGTAGTGTATTTGATTGAACCCAAAAGTTTCGGAGCTAACTGAGACCCCAAATATGACATACATACAAAATTTAAAATCTCTAGCTCTTACCATTCTCCTTTTAGACAGCAATACTGAAAACCACTAAAAAGCGGCAAAAATCCCCAAAGGTGGAACCGCCAAGTTTCGGGGCACAATTAGAGCCCAGATGGGACCTATATACCAAATTTCATTCAAATCGGTCAGCGCTAAGTAGCAAAAGTGCCCATCACGGCATACGGAGGACAAACGGATTTTTTTCATTCGATATTTACTTACACTTCCTATAGAAGTTAAAGTATTGTAATCGTGCAGAATATTTGGACATTTTGGTTTATTATTTTCAATAATGAACCTTTGGAATCGTCACGGAAAAAAAAATTACCCCCCCCTCAAAATTTGATATTATACGTTTCAAGGTACGTAGAATCCAGAAATCGAATAAAAAAAATCCGTTTGTCCGCCGCGCCGCTGGCCGTTTTTGCCGCTTTTTAGCGGTTTTCAGTATCGCTGTCTAAAAGAAGAATGGTAAGAGCCAGAGACTTCAAATTTGGTAGGTATGTCAAATTTAGGGTCTAATTACGCCCCAGATTTGGAATCATCACGATAACCCCCCTCAATTTTTTGCCAGAAAAATAATAAACCCAGGTGTCACATTGGCAGAGTTTTTTTTTTCGTGACGATTCCAAAGGTTCATTATTGAAAATAATAAAGCAATAGCCACCCAAAAAATTTGATATTTTACGTTTCGAGGTACGTACAGTCAAAAAATCGAAAAAAAGTCCGTTTGTTCGCCGCAGGCCGTGAAGGGCACTTTCGCTACTTAGCGTTGACCGATTTGAATGAAATTTAGTATGTACGTCTCTTCTGGGGTCTAAGTGTGCCCCGAAACTTTCGGGTGCCAAGGTGGTTTTTACTGCTTTTTAGCAGTCAAATTTAATTATGCCCCAAAACTTTGGGGATGGGGTATTTTTTCAGCCAGTAAATTAATAAATCTATGTATTTAAAATATATTAAATGTACGAAGTTTTCTTAACAGGTCGGTGATAATTAAGAGGGAGAGCAGGTATTACATGCAATATGTCACTAAGGGCCGAATGGATAGCACTCTGATAGTAATTGAAAGAGAGGATTAAGCTTAAGCCCCAGGTAATGTTCCATTCTTTGATTTATTTCTTTATGATGTCCAAAATGGAGCTTGAACAACGAGTGTTTGTATTAGCTTTTTACATTGGGGTACAATGTTAGTTTCACGTCCACGGGATGTACCTTGGGAGATGTTAAAGAACTAACAAATTTTTTTTTTAAATTTTGTTTCACCAACTGATATCAATCAGAAGTAAACCAACATCAAAGTACCTAGACACACAAAAAACCAAATAAGTACGACAAATAGGGCTTCCAATCCCGCAAATGCGGGATCTCACTATTTGCGGGATCCGCGCGGTTTTTCGGGATTTGCGATCTGCGGGGTCCGCAAGCTCCAATCCCGCAACAATTTTTTTTTAAAAAAAACATGATCTTAGATATTGTGAAGAAATACAAAAAAAGAGGAAGTTAATTTCCTTATCCTATAAAAAGAAAATTATTGTAATGTGCTGAAATTTTCGATGTCGAGTTTTCAATTCCAAAACACGTTTTGGGGTCCCCAGAGCCCAAATCTCGAGTTTCATCCATTGGCCCTGTGTGTGTGTGTGTGTGTGTGTCTGCCTGTCCGTCTGTCTGTGAACAAAATATCTCAAGAACGGCAAGTGCTAGAGACTTGAAATTTGGTATGTAAGTCAGTTTTATGCCATGAACGCAAAATAAGCTTTTGGTGGAAATCGAATATATCGTTGGAGGTTTTTGCCGCTTTTTAGTGGTTTTCGCATATCCTGCTTAAAATGAGAACGGTAATAGCTATATTTTTACCTTTAACTTGGTGCCTATTCATATCAATTTCATACAAAAATACAACTTAGTAAAGTGTAATATATTGTTGGCCGCTAATTAGATGTTGAAGGCCACTTTTTGGCGGTTCCGCCTAAAACCGGAATGGAAAGAGCTAGAATTGAAATTTGGTACCAATTCATATTAATTTCATATAAGAAATTGAAAAATACAACTTAGGTTGAAGAGTAATATATCAAGAAGTGTAACATATAATTATATTTCCGATCTAGGGACCTCAAAGTGTGTTTTGGCAATGAAAACTCGACATCCAAAATTTCAGGAAATTACAATACTTTCTTCTTCTTTTTATAGATAAGGAAAGTCGTATGATGTTCACGTTAGATTTTTATAAATACAATACTTGGTTGATTGTAGTCGAAGTGGGGATGACATAATGCTTTTGAAATCAGAAAAAAAATCAGGCAAATATATGTAAAAATATATGACTTAGCAGTTAGCGTAGATGGTGCATTTATGAGGATATACCAGACCTACCTACTGAGAACTTTCCACCTTATAATATTAAAAAATGAGGGATCCCGCGGGATCAAGCTCAAATGCCGCATGCGGGATTCAAAATCAATACCGCATGTGGGATTGGAAGCCCTAACAACTAACCAAACCCAATCCGGGAGAGGATTTGATTGGTTTACTTAGTCTGTTCCGAACAATCTGGTCTGCTCTGTTTGTTGACAATAAAAATCTGCTTCATTATCTCCTGGTTCATTTTACATTATGCTAATTTCATATGAATCTTCTTCACCTTGGCTTTCAAACAATGAAAAATCAACTAATTACGAATCAAAAGCCAATCGTGGGAGTAGCTGATAGCGTAATAACTGGTTTGAGAGGTTGCTAGATGCTAAATAAACTATAATTGATCTAGAATCCAGATCAGTAATTGCTGTTCAGCGAGAGTTTCAGCAGCGACCATCAATCGGATTAACGCCATCTCCGCTCGTGACACATTAAATTACAAAACCGTTCGTGAACAAGAACCATCTACATCTTGAGCGATCCAGGATATCTTGATGAGCCGCTTCTGGTAACAATTTTAGGTAGCTAATTGCATTTTTATAAATTAAAAAAGAAAAAGACTGTTGAAAGGAGAGAAATAAATTGTAATTTATGACGAGGCATGGTTTAACATAAATTAAAATGGCGGCCATTTATAAAGAATTATCCCGTGAATTACTCTCATACATAATGTTAAGTATACAAAAACCCGAAAAAAATATGAAAAATGTACTAAAAAAGGACAATTTTATAAGAAATGACCTTTTGACTAAAAATAAAGTGTGGTTCAGCATGAAGGGAGATAGTTAAATAGGTACACCTAACTTTTTAATGTGTTCAACAAAAAAAGGACGTATAGTTAAATACGTACACCTAACCTTTTAATGTGTTCAACAAAAAAGAACGTAGTTAAATACGTACACCTAACTTTTTAACGTGTTCAACAAAAAAGGACGTAGTTAAATACGTACACCTAACTTTTTAACGTGTTCAACAAAAAAGGACGTAGTTAAATACGTACACCTAACTTTTCGGGATAATTTTGGACAACATAAACTATAACTGTACCGATACGTTTTTTAGAGCAAATTGAAATTCGATTCGAGATAAGTTACAATGGAAATGCTTCATGTTATAAGGATGTTTTTCTGTACGGCACCTACGAGAGATGAAACGCCGCAAATGTCCACAAAGACAATAGTATATGCTGGCAATACGTCCTGCCAATTACTGAATTGTAACAGTGATGGTGCAGGGAGCAGTCCTCCTGGTCTAATGGGTATCACACTGGCATTGCACTTTGAGTACCCAAGTTCTATCCCCGGCGGGGTGGGAAAATTGTCAACTTTGTGCTTGTCATTTCGGCGTGCACTCAGCCTCGATTAGAAGATTGAAGAGATTATTAGTGAAGGAGGCTCTTGGTAATGCTGTGATACCCACAAAATTGTAAAAAGGCCATTGTGCCTTACCACAAAGAAATTCTACATTTACAGAGATGGTGCAGCATAAAAGTGCATTTCACTCAAAAAACAAAACAAAAAGGTACCCATAAGCGCACTAAAAAGCATCCAAAAAGCGCACAGGTTTGTCCTGTTTTTTCCCAAGAGTGCACAACAATGTACCCGTAGTTTTTGCATCGCACTGTACATATCGATTTGAGAGAATAGACATGGTTGGTTGGTTTCCCACAACCAGAGAGGTTAAGAAACGGTTATACGGCTATGCCCGATCAATAATTGCTGATTTTTACGGAAAGGGAACCGAAAGTACTTGAACTCCTAAAAATGGAATATTTAGAATTGAAATTTTCGAAAATTTCGTTCCGCAGAAATAAGAGAATTTATTGGAGGTGAAATCTGAAACGTTAGAGCACTTATAAAAGAGTTAGGAAACTAAAATTTGGTATGGAGGAGTATTTCAAGCCCCAATCAACAGGAAAATTCTGAAAATGATAAAATTTTGTTTCGTTCCAAATAAAATAGATTTTATAGGAAAAAAATATATTAAATGGTGGGATCGGCAACTTTAGAGCACTTTTAGAAGGGTTTGAAATCTCCCTCAATTTTTGTCTTTGCTATCAACCGTCATGAGTTTGTAAAAAAGAGGTCTCCCCATAATTTTTATTCTTCTATGTCATTAACTTTTTGAAGACGTCAGGAGCCCCATTCAAGGAACGCAGTTCCCATTTCTTTTCCGGGATAGACTCCTGACTTCAGTATATGTTTTTCCTCTGTCTTTGACAATATTTTCCTTATTTTCTCTTTCACCAGGGGCAAAATACCTAGTGGTAATTTTGACCACTATTTTTATAAAACCTAGATATCTACCATAGTCATCATACTAAAGTGGCAGTGGCAGAGATACAGTTGAGAGAAACAACGCAATTCGAACATACTTTTTTTTATGTACCTACATAATACGTACACAAGTGTTTTACTTTGGAACAAATGAGAAATTTTCCATTTCAACACCATACAAACATCAACAAATTATTGGCAACTGCTTTACCAAATGTATATGATGAGGAGAAAAATCTATTATACTGTTTTATTATCTATAAGGAAATGTTGGTAATACGGGACATCATATAAATTGGCTAAAAAGCACCGAAAAACCGTAAACGGTAAAAAGGAGAGATATGCGTTAAACCGCCTTCCTGCAATGTTGATTAGCTGATGATGATTTTGGTGGCTCGAGATGGAAATGAGACTGAGATTTTTTTAGCGGATCAAAATGTTAAATATGGTTTCGGACGATGACTAGGTTAGCCCATAGATATGGTTTCATAGGATGGAGATGGAGCTTCTTATAGCTAAATGAGATATACCTTTGACCATGCTTTCTTTGATATTATATCTTCTTCAAAAGTTATGGAAAAAAAAGTTATCGTGCCTCTAGCTCCTATCATCAGTCCAACTATTTCTATATCAACAAAACCATATTTCTCCTTATAATAAGGTATGGTAGGAGTATATATATTGACCTCTCTCTCCTGATGAACCTAAAGATGCTGATTTCTGCCTGCTTCAAAACGAATACCGGGGTCAATTATCAGTCCTTTTTTTGTCTTCCTGTCGATGGTAATAATGTCAATCCTACGAGAAGATCCATGCACAGCAACACAACACACTTCCTCGTAGACCTCAAATCTTTATTTTAATTCAGTAGCAATAATGCTCCTAATTCTGTTGTGACGGTCATTTCTCAACAAATACCCAAACTGACAATTTCCCAAAACATGAGCCAGTGATTCAGTCGGTTTAGTCTCAATGCCCCCCTGAGGACATGGGCGACACTGATTCCCATTTTGAGACCTGCCAGGGATTCCCCTAACAGCAGCCTATTCTTAGGTTGTTAGTTGTTAGGGATTCCCCTAACAACATTCCATGCAATTGATATGAATAGGAACCAAATTTCAATCTTTCAGGACTCGTGAAAACTGCTAAAAAGTCACAAATACACCAGTCTCCGTTAGATCACTAAAGTCAAGTAACATCCAGCGAGATTTCACAAAGTGGTGTCCACGTAGGTTTGAGCGCTATTTATGCTGGCTATTTTTCCGGCCCAAACCAGGCTGGGTGAGGTGAATGTGGGTATTAGGTGGTTTGTAAGTTTCCATCGAATCGAGCTTAATTTTTTTTTTTTTTTTTTTTTTTTTTTTTTTNTTTGCGAGATATAGTTTTTCCATAAATGGGAACTTGGGCGTCTATAGACGCCCAGAAATATTTTTTAAAGGTAAGATTAATGTAATAGTTTTCAAGAATGAGAAACCCGTTTGTAATGCATTTAAACCCTATCGACTATCTATACAAATTTTGGTCACTTTTGTGTTTGATATCAAGAAATCATATGGTGATTGGTTCTGTTTGAAGTCGAAAAATGACGAAATTTGACATCTTAATAAATAGTGCGATACCACCTTAACATTTTTATAATTACATCTGACGATAAAAATATTTGTATCTCTGTTATGTTCACCAGAGTTTTATACAAAAAAGTGGGGTTCTGGGAATATATGGTAAGGGCCCATTCGCGCTTCCATGAGTAGTATATGACGTTACTCTCATCGTGTCCAGTTATATATGGTATGGGTCAATTTGCGCTCACATGAGTAGTATATGACGCTACTCTCATCGTGTCCAGGTATATATGGTAAGGGTCATTTTGCCCTCACATGTGTAGTAGATAACGTTACTCCCATCGTGTCCAGGTATATCGTAAGGGTCAATTTGCGCTCACATGTGAAGTAGATAAGGTTACTCTCATCGTGTCCAAATATATGGTAAGCGTCAATTTGCGCTCACATGTGTAGCAGATAACGTTACTCTCATCGTGTCCAAATATATGGTAAGGGTCAATTTGCGCTCACATGTGTAGCAGATAACGTTACTCTCATCGTGTCCAGGTATATATGGTAAGGGTCAATTTGCGCTCACATGTGTAGTAGATAACGTTACTCTCATCATGTCCAGGTATATATGGTAAGGGTCAATTTGCGCTCACATGTGTAGTAGATAAACTTACTCTCATCGTGTCCAAAATTGTAAACAAAGAATATTTATTTCTCCCAACTCTCATAATTTCAACTGGATAGGCACATTTTATTTATTTTCCCCTCCTCCACGGAAAAATTTCCTCACATTACTTTCTGAACATCCTCCCCTGGGATACCCCAACCACTGTTCCCTGTACGTCACATTACCCCCTCCCCTACTCCCCCTTAATTATCGTAATTTATAATGTAATATAAAAATAAAATAATTTGCAAGCCCAATATATTTTTTAATTGATTATCTAATTATTGGGACAATAAATTCCGAAATAATTAATGGGGATAATAATTAAATTTATTTTTTATTGTTTATCCATTTTAACAGGTTTGAGGCTTTAATGCAAAAAGAGGAATAGAAAAATGGAGGGAAAACAGTACAGTGATAGACGCACACAACATTCCTCGGCAGTAAAATTCACTTAAAAAAAAAGTAGGGTTCAGGAATATAGGTAATTAATTTTAATGTTGTTGACAAAAAAATGGCTGAATTCAGTGTTGAAGCGTTTCAAATTCAAACATATAACCAGTGTCCATGGCACGTAAAATACACCCGCAATAAAGTTAAGCAACGTCCAGCGTCACTCACCATCATAGAAGTCTAAAATGAAATAATAATGTTTTTTATTATTTTACGATCCTTGGATTGAACTCACGCCGTACTGTTTACTAGTCATAGCTTCTTACCACTACACCAGCAACCCATCACCATGTTAGTGTCCACGTGAGCTCGTGATGTCTGGCTATTTTTGCGGTCCAACCCAGGCTGGATGAGATTAATATGGGAAGCTGGTTTGTAATTTTTCAGCGAATAGAGAATTACACCCCTATCTCGAATGACCCCCAAGAAGGACCCAAAAAAATGTTAGAATTTAACAGCCTCAATAACTCACTTGGTTGAGGCAGTGGATTCGTAATCGCCTCTTTCAAATACTGGTGATATAGAGCTGAATAAAGGACGCTTTGGTAATTGCATTCAGTCTCAATAGAGACCTGCAACCAATAATAATAATAAAAATAGGTAGTAATGTGAAAGTTGTTCCTGGGCGTAACTTTTAAGAAAAAAAAAACAGTTATTTGGTTGGATTAAGTTAGGTAAACATTTATGGTGCTTGACTGAAACTATCGAGAGAATATTAAGGAGCACTGCAACGCTCCGTCCGCCAAGTCAATGAGCGTTTTTTCTTTAAAAAAAAAAAAATTGCTTAACGTCCCAATGGTGATTCAAGACGGGGATTTCACCTTCCATTCACTGGAAAATTGCAAACCAGCTAACCACACTGACCTCACCCACCCTGGGTTGGGCCGGAAAAATAGCCAGTATCACGAGGACGCGAACACACGTGGACTCCCACATGGAACAACCTCGCTGGACGTTACTTAGCTTCAGTGATCGAACGGGAACTGGTGTATTCAACGTGCCGTAGACGCTGGGCATCTGAGCAATGAGGGTTTAAAACGTTCCTTATATAATTTAAAGAGAGTTGAACGTCTCCGTGCAGAGTGCACAGCACACTCAGCTTGCAAAAAGGAGGTTCCTGGTTCGATTCCTGGACGGGTCGAAAATTTGATAAAGGTTTTTTCCAAATTTTCTATTTGGTCCTGTGTTTCAGCCTCCTGAGGACAAGAACAATTGAGTAGCGACAAATGGTACGATTATAAGGAAATTGTCTAAGTGTTGTTCAGGCTTAGTGATATTGGAGTGATTGTTGAGAATACCTTGTAATGCTATGATGTCCACAAAAATTGTGACATAATAACACAAAGAACTATACATTTACAATTGAAAGACAGTACATTTTCAATAATTAGAAACGTTTTCGTTTTTACTTAAATGAATTTATTTTGATTTTTTTGTTTAACTTTGGGCCGGAAACTTACAAACTACCTAATATCTTCATTGACTTCACCCAGCCAGAGTAGGGCCGGGACGTTGGACATCATAGAGTCACTCAATCTGAATTGATATTGCCTTTTTTGTATTTTTTTTGGGCGGAGCGAAGCGTAGCCTTATACTCCCTACAAACTGCAAACTTTTGTTACCCTACTCCTCCGAAACTACTCAACCGATTTTTACCAAATTTTTTTCTTCATATTCTGCATAAACCCAAGGGTGCATATATCTATTTTCAGAACGATATCTTTAACCGTTTCCGATTTTTTGGCCGATTTTCCGATTTTTTACCAAATTCAGAGAGTCATGATCCGATATCTTAAATTTTGTCGCGACAGCATATCAACTCATAACGAAAAAGTTTTAGGTGGCTTCTCAATACTTAATTTAGGACATAATTTACTAAATTTTGACAAACCATTCCAGAGTTACAAGTTCGAATCCGGGATCGGGCAAAATAAAATTTAGGAAATACTAATTGTTTAGTCAAAACGTTGAAGGATATCGAATATATATATATATATACCCCCAAGGGTGCATACATCTATTTTCGGAACAATATCTTGAACCGTTTCCGATTTTTCGGCCGATTATTTTGCGTTTTAAATAGGACCTACTACTCAACGGCATGATGCAATCAAGAAAGGTGCGGTATTCTCAAAAAATCTTGTTTTAACGGAATAATGGAGCAATATGCTAAAGTTTATGTGGTGCCCGAAAATTCGAGGTGAAACGGATGGCTCCGCCCGTTTTTGTCCACGGACACACCTAGTTATATTTAGCACAATTTTATACAAAGAAAGGGACCCGGATTATCAACATCTAGTCCAGCGTCCTCAGAATAGCATAATATGCTAGCCAACCTTTCCACCTTCATCACTTGCCGTGAGGGGCATAGAAAGTAACATGGTACAACCCCGTTGAACGTTACTTAACTTCAGCGATCCAACTGGAACTGGTGTATTCAACGTGCCATAGAGGATGTCAGTAAATCATACTTAGATTCCAAGAATTTTTATACCTAACTAGCTGTTTCGCCCGTGCTTCGCTAAGGCCTGTAGCTTGGCGTCTTAGAGGCATAGCCGTTCCCATGTTAATATATGATTTTCCATTCAAAAATCGGAAGCTAATAGTATTCTATGATTCTTCTGGTAAAAATCAGAAAAGCGGCCATAGCTCGAAAACGGTTGGACCGTTTTTGCAAACTACGTTCTAAATGATGGTTTAAAAGGCCACCTAAAACTTTCTTGCTTTGAGTTGATATGTTGTCGCGACAAAATTTAAGATATCGGCGGCCATAACCGGCTAAATTCAGAAAAAAAATCGACCGTACTCGAAAATGGTTCGACATTTTTTAATTCAACATTTTTTCTTTTGTTTCGGCCTATGGTTTTGGGGGGTTCCATTCTCATCGAATTTTCGATATCTCTTACCGATTTGGCTAAACAATTATTATAGAAGATATATCTTAGGTATACTCTTACTTTCTTTAACAGCATCTATATTATATACAGGGTGTCCCAAAAATCCGAGACCGCCTGAATATCTTATGAACAGCTTTATGTGGAGTTTTGAAATTTTGCATGGTATTATACCCCAAATTAAACCACCTGATGGTGTGACCAATTTTTCAGGGGCGGGTCTCATGTAGCCCCCAGGGGGTCCAACTTTTGTTTTTTAAATACGAACTCCCATCTTGTGATACATTTTCAGAAAGACAATAAAATTGGAAGTACTCTGCAAAAAAATTTACACATCTAGCGTGTTTGGTTTCAAAATGGCGGCCATTTGAATTTTCCAAGAGTGTCTAAAGCTAGGTGAATTTTTTGCAATGGGATATTGAATGATTGCATAGGACACCAATGTTGAGGAACCCGCTTTTTAGACATAATTTGTCTAGTTTTAGACACTTCGTCTACTTTTAAAAATAATTCGCCTGGGCGAAGTGTCTAAAACTAGGCGAATTATGTCTAAAAAGCAGGTTCCTCAACATTGGTGTCCTATGCCATCATTCAATATCCCATTGCAAAAAATTCACCTAGTTTTAGACACTCTTGGAAGTCATATCTTGGAAAATTCAAATGGCCGCCATTTTGAAACCAAACACGCTAGATGTGTAAATTTTTTTGCAAAGTACTTCCAATTTTACACGTCTAGCGTGTTTGATTCCAAAATGGCGGTCATTTGAAATTTCCAAGATATGACTAAAACTAGGAGAATTTTTTGCAAAGGGATATTGAATGATGGCATAGGACACCAATGTTGAGGAACCTGCTTTTTAGAAATAATTCGCCTAGTTTTATACACTTCGCCCAGGAGAATTATTTTTAAAAGTAGACGAAGTGTCTAAAACTAGGCAAATTATGTCTAAAAAGCGGGTTCCTCAACATTGATGTCCTATGCTATCATTCAATATCCCCTTGCAAAAAATTCGCCTAGTTTTTCAAATGGTCGTCATTTTGAAATCAAACATGCTAGACGTGTAAATTTGCAAATTACTTCTAATTCTATTGTCTTTCTGAAAATGTATCACAAGATGAAGGTTCGTATTTAAAAAACAAAAGTGGGGCCCCCTAGGGCCCACATGGGACCCGCCCCAGAAAAATGGGTCACACCATCAGGAGGTTTAATTTGGGGTATAATACCATTTCAAAACTCCACATAAAGCTGTTCAAAAGATATTCAGGCGGTCTTGGACTTTTGGGACACCCTGTATATAAAAGAGTTTTATATAATAATAAAATAAAAACGAGTGAGTACAATGTCTCACACCCAGGCCCAGGCATTTGAGCATCTGCTACCTACCTGCCTTTTCTTTGACGCACGTAAAATGTATTGAAATGTAAACAGCATGTTTTATTCATTGGAAGGCAAGGGATCTTATTCGAACAGCAAAATGTTCGACATTAAAATTTATAGCTCTCAGCAAAAATAAGCCAAAAATACGACGAGCAATATCTGCTGTATAGCTGTCGGACATATTATTAGAGGGGAGATTTTCTTACGCTTTTTAAGAAAAGAAAGAAAGAATTGGTAGAATTTTCAAGACAGACGCCTGTTGCTCTTGTGATGTAGGATCAATGCTGATTGTGGCACCCCGCAGGGCACTTGTATAACGATAAAAATGTATGATTTTCCCCCGGTGAAAGGTCGCCGAAAGCAAGATTTGTCAGGCACATATAACCCTTGCGGAGCTGAAGCAATGTCCTTTAGGGGT
This sequence comes from Pachypsylla venusta, assembly GCA_012654025.1. Classification (NCBI taxonomy): domain Eukaryota; kingdom Metazoa; phylum Arthropoda; class Insecta; order Hemiptera; family Aphalaridae; genus Pachypsylla; species Pachypsylla venusta. Next base: position 15,322,795 of record CM022882.1, read on the forward strand.
CGCTTAAGACCATGTGTCTAACTTCAAGATCACCCAGGCGCATAAGGAGGACCCAAAATTGTTTGGGGGGCCTTTAGTCCACTTGGATATAACTTCAAGGGGCTTTGACATTGAAACCTAACTTTTCATTTTTATTTTAATTTCTAGTTTTCAGAATATTCTTTGTTAGAAATGGTCCAATTTAACACCCCTAGGCCGTTGTCAGTATGTTTCCGGACCACCCTGTATATTTCATTTCTCCTATATATCACCCCTAGGCCGTTGTCAGTATATTTCCGGATCACCCTGTATATTTCATTTCTCCTATATATCACCCCTAGGCCGTTGTCAGTATTTTTCCGGACCACCCTGTATATTTCATTTCTTTTATATATCACCCCTAGGCCGTTGTCAGTATTTTTCCGGACCACCCTGTATATTTAATTTCTCCAATATATCACCCCTAGGCCGTTGTCAGTATGTTTCCGGACCACCCTGTATATTTAATTTCTCCAATATATCACCCCTAGGCTGTTGTCAGTATGTTTCAGGACCACCCTGTATATTTAATTTCTCCAATATATCACCCCTAGGCCGTTGTCAGTATGTTTCAGGACCACCCTGTATATTTTATTTCTCCAATATATCACCCCTAGGCCGTTGTCAACAGGACCACCCTGTATATTTAATTTCTCCAATATATCGCCCCTAGGCCTTTGACAATAATATCATCACTGAAACCTAATGCAAAAAATGTTTCCCAATGAGCATCGCCAACAACAGGAGGCTGCCATATATAATTGGAATAATGTTTGACCAATGAGCAAAGTCAACAGCCGGAGGCTGCCATATCTAATTGGAATCATGTTTGACCAAAGAGCAAAGTCCAAAGATCATCGCCAATAGCATTATTATCACCTATTTTATTTCGAAAAATTTCGGACATTATGAACGTCAGGCTAAACGCCCAAAACTTAGAATTAAGAAAGAGAAAAATCTAGTATGGTTTTCCTTTATTTTTATAATTGTTTTGGATTTTTTTTTTTTTTTTTTTTTTTTTTTTTTTTTTTTTTTTTTTTTTTTTNTTTTTTTTTTTTTTTTTTATTTATTTATTTGAAAAATGAAAGACAAGTTTTAACAATATAAGTCCTACGTTCCATATCTAATTCCTAACTAGTCTAACCTACATCTTACAGTAAAAATGAAAGACAAGTTTTAACAATACATATAAGGCCTACCTTCCCTATCTAAATTCTAACTAGTCTAACTGTTCGCACTGTGCTAATGAGCAGTTGCTCCATTACTTGCGTTTGCATAAGATCTGTCAGCGTCAGCGAGCTCCAACAGTTTGGGAATTGGTAGTTTAGTGCTTACAAAACATTATTTCGATTTTTATTACGGAGAATACTTTTCATAAATTTCATTATTACGGAGAATACTTTTCATAAATTTCAAGTTAATATTTCAATTACTCCCAACTTCCGATGTGTCGGGGTAGCTTATCCTACCTTTTGTTTTTTGGTGTCGCTTATGGTTTGAGTGTCACTCAGGTTCATGGTAAGTACATTTACTCTGACAAAGTTTTATTAAATTACTCTTAACTTCACCTAATGTATCTTCCGATGTGTCGGGGTAGCTTATCCTACCTTTTGTTTTTTGGTTTGAGTGTCACTCAGGTTCATGGTAAGTACATTTATTCTGACAAAGTTTTAGTAAATTACTCTTAACTTCACCTAATGTATCTTCCGATGTGTCGGGGTAGCTTATCCTATCTTTTTTTTTTTTTTGGCGTCGCTTTTGGTTTGAGTGTCACTCAGGTTCATAGTAAGTACATTTACTTACTCTAGTGAAGTTTTATTAAATTTCTCTAGAATTTGGTGGTGAATAGATAACTACATTTTTGATCTCATTAATTACTCGTAAAACATATCTCGCAAAAAAGAAAAATGTAAAAAAGCCAAGTTCCAATCCCCAAACCATTCTTCCTTTAATAATAATATTAGTAAATTAATATTGAATGGGTCAATCAATTATTTAGGGTTGATATTTTTTTCTGAAACCTTTAACATCTTCAAGGTAGGGATTCTAAGCCTTCTAAACTAATTTTGAAAAAAAATAAAAAACCATCATAATTTGTAGATATATTTCACATTGGTGACAAGTCCGTCTGTTCAATTAATTTTGAAAGGTTCAGTCCATAGACAATGGACCATTTTATTAATTGTTATCATTCATTTCCTAAAGATATTTAACCGTCCTACTTATAAATAGCAAAAACTTTTTCAATAACGTATAAAATGAATGAGAAAGAACCAAAATTCAACAAAAAAGATGTGTTTCAAAGGTAAAGTAAGGCAGGTACCAGGGTACCTACTTCAGTCCTTTTAGAGTGTCAGAATTCACCGCCCCATAAAAGCTAAAAGTACATATCTCAGGAATCCAGAAATTTCATATAAATATGGATAGCTTTGTATATTTGTAATTCGTTATCACTGCTGTCCGATGTTAATTGCATAGACCTCAACCTAAAAAATTCATCTCCCTAAATGATTTTTATGGTTTGACAGATTGTCACCAAAAAAATCATTCATAGCGCACAGCTCAATACTTCAAATATTTTTTTTTTTATTAAATAGGGCTCGTTCACTCGATTCCAAAGATATGCATAGCTCAATACTTCAAATATTATTGTTTTATTGAATAGGGCTCGTTCTCACGATTTTTTATTAAATAATAAAAATAGTGGTCCAAATGGTCACTAAGTATTTTGCCTCGGGTTGGCCCAAAATGATCAAAGGCCTAGAAGAGAGTGCTGTGAAATCTAGAAGTAACTTCGTTCGGTCCAAATAATTTTATGTGGGTACGATTGTTTTAAAAACTCATGAAGGTCTTCTTTCAACTTTAGGCAAAAGAGACAATATAGCAAACATTGTCAAAGACAGAGGAAAAACATATTCTGCGGTCAAGAGGCTATTTCGGCAAATATATGAGTACTAGCCCAGTCAAATTATATCAAAAAAGAAGCGAGCCTAGAATAAATTAGTAAAAAGCGGGAAATGATTTTATTTTACGTTGGGCATCCTGAATAATAGCAATCCAAGTTTGCGACGGTTTCTAAGGTGACCTAAATTTTTTAGCGGCTGGAAGCCGCTTAATTTTGCCGCTAATTTTAGTTTTTGGCGTATAACATTCGAGCGATGCATTTTATGAAAAAAAAATTCTATTCAAACTTAATGACAATTAACTTTTAAATAAATAAAAACAAAACACTTACCAAAAACACTATTTATAATTATTTATAAAGAAACTAGTTTCGAATCATTCGATTCATCATCAGTCTAGTCGAGTCGATGATGAATCTGATGATGAATCGCATGATTCGAAACTAGTTTCTTTATAAATAATTATAAATAGTGTTTTTGGTAAGTGTTTTGTTTTTATTTATTTAAAAGTTAATATTTTTAACACTAATAATTAACATGTTATTCAAAGATTTAATGACAATTGAATTTGACGTCGAATAACATATTTAAACGTTGAATTCGGTTCAGCGGTTTGGTCACAATGGAAAGTCGAAAATGGCTATTTTTTACACTTTTTCAGAAAATTGTATTATATATACTCCAATTTAAACGCCTGTAACTCAAAATCGGTTATTCCAAATAAAAAATGATATTACATAAAACTTGTGGGAAATCAATTTCATGTTCGTCAAAAACTAAAATTATCGGCAAAATTAAGCGGCTTTTGGCCGCTAAGGATTATGGGGAGACCTCTTTTTTGAGAATCTCATGACGGTTTATAGCGAAGACAAAAATTAGGGGAGCTTTCAAGCTCTTCTGCAGCAAGTGCTCTAAAGTTTCAGATCCCAACTCCTATAAAATCTCTTTTATTCAGGAACGAAACAAAATTTGGGGTTTTTCATAACTTTCCTAGTGTTTTGGGGCAAAATTGATGAGTGAGTGGCGTGTCAAAAAACCATCGTAGTTTTGGACTTTTCATATCCTTTTTCCTTCGTTACGGAGAAAAAGAATGAATTTAGTTTAAACCAAACACCCTGTATTTAGTTTAAAGCAAACACCCTGTACTCAGTTTAAACCAAACACCCTGTATTTAGTTTAAACCAAACACCCTGTACTCAGTTTAAACCAAACACCCTGTATTTAGTTTAAACCAAACACCCTGCATTTAGTTTAAACCAAACACACTGTATTTAGTTTAAACCAAACACTCTGTACTCAGTTTAAACCAAACACCCTGTATTTAGTTTAAACCAAACACCCTGCATTTAGTTTAAACCAAATACACTGTATTTAGTTTAAACCAAACACCCTGCATTTAGTTTAAATCAAACACACTGTATTTAGTTTAAACCAAACACCCTGCATTTAGTTTAAACCAAACACACTGTATTTAGTTTAAACCAAACACCCTGTATTTAGTTTAAACCAAACGCTCTGTATTTAGTTTAAAGCAAACACCCTTTATTTGGTTTAAAACAAACACACTGTCTTTGGTTTAAACCAAACACTCTGTATTTAGTTTAAACCAAACACTCTGTATTTAGTTTAAAGCAAACACCCTTTATTTGGTTTAAAACAAACACCCTGTATTTAGTTTAAACCAAACACTCTGTATTTAGTTTAAACCAAACACCCTGTATTTAGTTTAAACCAAACACCCTCTATTTATTTTAAACCAAACACCCTGTATTTATTTTAAACCAAATACCCTCTATTTTTTTTTTTTTTAATTTGGCTTAACGTCTCTTTAACATCTATTGGTCATTCAAGACGGGGGTTTTACCCTCCATTCGCTGGAAACTTGCAAACCAGCTACCCACATTGACCTCACCCAGCCTGGGTTGGGCCGGAAAAAGCCAACGATACGTGGTGTTCCCAAGCGGTCACCCATCCAAGTACTGACCACGCCCGGACGTTGCTTAACTTCAGTGATCTGATGGGAACTGGTGTATTCATGGTGGTTTAAACCAACCGTATTTAGTTTAAACCAAACTCACTGTTAAAATTGGTATTTAGTTCTAGTAAAATGATTTTGGTATTTAGTTGTAGTAAAATAATTAGTGTTGAAAAAAAAATCAAATTTTTGGTTGCAGAAGGTAAGCAGCTTTAATTTCCAGTCCCTACTTGAATAGAACCAGGGGCGGCTGCTCCTTAAGGGCAAAAGGGCACAGCATAAAAATATTTCGTTTGTAATTTAATTTTATTCTTCTTCCCCCAAAAAAAGGAAAAAACTTGAAAAAATATATCCCTTTAATTTGCGAGTTGCTTAAAATATCTGCTGTTCTCTTGCAAAAAAAATATCGTATGTTCACCATGTCTCACAGTGAGTATATAATATAACGGGCGCTAAGCTTATAGCTCCAAAACTCTAGAAAATTTACATTATAATTCGAATATCATTATTCGAATATCGAATATATTCAGGCATCATTATCATGTCTAAAATATAAAAAATTGGGCCTGCCCT
>CM022882.1:15328875-15381241 GCA_012654025.1 Pachypsylla venusta
TATTCTGACTTTACATCTTATTTTCTGATGTAGGATCCTCCTTTATCGCCCAGTGAATAAGGTCGGTGGTGATACAAAATGTAAACTTTGTCACTTGTACATTTGCAGAGTTTATAATGTAAACTATTACCTTGCAAAATTATTGGAAATTGGAATCTTGCACTGAGCTCCATCTTTTCTGCCACAATAACTATATTAATGCATGGTCCGATTTTTGTTTTGATATTTCTCATTATGCTTGTGAAAGGATTTGGTGATTTGTTTTTGGGCTCTATGAGATCTTCTGGGCCTTATGGCGAAATTTTTAATAGTATTTTTCGAACAAAACTATTGTGTACAAAATCACATTCCATAAATCATGAAATAATAAGTTTCAATACTTAATTATTTTCCAAAGTATTTCAATTTTTGGATCTCTTGGGTCGGGAGCATTCGAGAAGTGATTCATATGATGGAATTTGACGGAAAAAAGTCGGTTCTTTATCCTCCACATTATTATACACTCAGACTCCATTGAAACAAAAGTGTTTATTAATTTAAATTCTGTCAGAAAATACGTGTTTTCTCAATAAAATAAACATCGAAATGAGATTTCTCTTGTGCGTAACTCTCAGCCTCCTGAGGACAATTGGCTTTACTTTTTATTTATAAGTATGTAGATATCTGGAGTAGTGTGAAAATTGTAAATAAAATACTTTTAAAGTAAGCCAAAAATGTTCTATTGTATTGTATGCACAGGCATGTAATTTTTTTTGAAATGGTACTGTAGCCCCCCAGGTCAAATATTCACGGGCCGCTACTGAATAGAACAGTAGTCAGAAAGTTAAAGGGTGTTGCCTGATCATGCTGGGACGTACTATGTACTTGCTACTTGTATAGAACAGTAGTCAGAAAGTTAAGGGGTGTTGCCTGATCGTGCTGGGATGTACTAAATACTTGCTACTTGTATAGAACAGTAGTCAGAAAGTTGAGGTGTGTTGACTGATCATGCTGGGACGTACTAGATACTTGCTACTTGTATAGAACAGTAGTCAGAAAGTTAAGGGGTGTTGCCTGATCGTGCTGGGATGTGCTAAATACTTGCTACTTGAATAGAACAGTAATCAGAAAGTTAAGGGTTGTTGACTGATCATGCTGGTACGTACTTGCTACTTGTATAGAACAGTATTCAGAAAGTTAAGGGGTGTTGCCTGATCATGCTGGGACGTAGTAGGTACTTGCTACTTGTATAGCACGCTTGTTGTGGGCTTTTGTTTGAAGTATTATTTTGATAATCTACGAGAATAAATATCGAAAAACCCATTTCAAACTAAATTTCAGGCAGCAGCAATAATCCTGAGCCTCAATTTGGCTGCGGACCAGTAACAAGTAATTGGCCACGGTGGACCAAACAAAAAATTCCTGGATTGCGACTTAACGAAGCTCAGCTTCTTGCTTTGAAAAAAGAACTAGATAGGGTTTATTTCAATTTCTTGGTCGAAACCGAATACAATAATATTGATAATTTTCTCAGGTGAGTCTGATAGATCCAAATCTTTGTTTTACTATACTTAGGTATTAAGATTCCATCAGTTTTGTTTGTCCCCTTAGAGTCATGGCCGTGATATCCATGTGAAAAATCATGCTATTACAATTAAATGCAACTTTTATCCATACATTTTCCACTGACCATTTAGTTATTCTATAAAAGTATCCTGCATAATAACATTGAATGTTCGTCATTCTTACCACACATGAACATTATAATACGATCAAGATATTCCAGCATGATAATCACATATTTAAAATAATACAATTCTGTGATACGAACCCCTGATACTTTGTATTTAAACTGGTAAATGCTTTACATATCAAGGGTTTGGATGTGTTTAATACAAAATCATTCAGTTATTTGGCAACCACATTGATTAACGATGTGAATCTGAATTGAATGATTTGTAGATCGAATAGTGGGTTGGGGTCACACGCTTTGGCGGGGTGCCGTGTGTGTGCCGGCTTTCGACAAGTCGCGCGCTTGCCGTGGATATGACGGTGCGCTATAACCGTTGGGAACTGGCGTGTGTATGGACTTCTGCCGTGGCGTGTGATCCTGACTTTCATAGTTCATTCAAAATCATTTATTTATATACTTTTAATAATTTTTTTCTGTACCCCCCCCCCCCCACCATTTTTGGTGCTCTTTGTTATTGAATTTTATTTAAAATTTGTAAAGTGTACCCATTGTCAAATAATATAAATAAATAATTATCACAAAGCACAAAATTCTTCTATGATTTTATGAGCTATGGTCCTCCATCTCCATACACGAGGTGTTTTCACAATGAGGACTTGGCGCTGCAGTCCTCACGAGATCAATTTTAACACAAAAAAAGCTATGACGCTCCACACAACAAGATGATTCGTAACACAAAAAAAATTTCATTCTATGACGAAGAAGTCGGAAAATTCTAACTTTAACAGATATTTTATTAAGTAGAACAAATATCGCCATTAGCGCTGGTGTGTCTGCCGTATTTTAAATAATTAAAATTCCGGTAAGTAAATCTCTGAAATTTGTAAAAATAAACAAAAGTTTTACCAGTGATGTTGGTAACTGTATGTAATTACCTGTAATTTTATACAATTACCTTTTACTGAACTTATACACTAAGATGATTTATACCTATTTGTTTCTCTTGAAGTGATCTAACAAAATGGCGGCCTTTCGTTTTTTTTCGAAAATAATCCTAAAGATTTTTTTCTTTTTATCATTTTTCACCCATTAGTTTACAATTTCTTAATTTTTTTTTTTTTAATTATTAATAATCTTCATGAAAACATTTAGAACTACCTACGATAATTATCGATAGTTTTGAATATTGCCGATTTCCGATTATTGGTCGGCCACTATCGATAGTTTTCTTTTATTTCAAACATTTAGAAACTACCTACGATAATTATCGATAGTTATGAATATCGGCGACTTCCGATTATTGGTCGGCCACTATCGATTTTTTTCTTTTATTTTAAACATTTAGAAACTACCTACGATAATTATCGATAGTTTTGAATATCGGCGACTTCCGATTATTGGTCGGCCACTGTTGATAGTTTTCTTTTATTTTAAACATTTAGAAACTACCTACGATAATTATCGATGGTTTTTCATATCGGCGACTTCCGATTATTGGTCGGCCACTATCGATAGTTTTATTTTATTTTATTTGAGGCAGAAGAACTATACGGACATCCTCTGATATTTCTAACTAAAATATATAACAAAGCCTGTTCAAAATAAAAACAATTATTTTTGTATCCCTTTTTAGAATATTATGTTTTTTGATTTGTAAATAACTTTGTCACTGTATGTATTCGGGTAGGTACTTCTCTGGCATCCGCTTGTGGCCCCAATCTCTATTTCTCTCAACGAGTCAATGAAGATGGTTGACCTTGAACTATAATGACAAATCCTGCATAAAATCTCAATGTCCCAATAGCTACCAGGCCTTCATTTTTCTTCACGATTGGTTTATAGCAATTTTTGTCCAAAAACTACAAAAAAGAATTATAATAAAAAAGGGTTTCTACACTAATACAAATCTGTTAAATGAATGTTAATTCTTGGATTTTGAAAAACTATCGATAGTTTTGAAATCAACTATCGATATTTCAGACTATCGATGGTTCTCTACCCAGAGTTACTTATACAATGACAAATCACCATTGATGTAAATATTAATTTGAATTTTCAGTTTTCACAATGCATTCCTAAGAAGTGGTGGTGACAACATTTATACTTTCTTTAATAATTATACCATCCCAAATGATATGTATGAAAATCAGAATAGAGCTCTATTGGAAAGAATCTCCCAAGATCCACCTATATTGAGAATGGCTCCGAACATTTCACGGAGCATGTTTTTTGCTGCCACTGTACCGAAAGCGAGCCAAGATCTGGTCATCTCATTCATAAAAGGAGCTGATGTGTCTAGTAACATAGAAGAATTCAAGCAGGTTACGGGTCAGTACAATTCCTTGAAATCAACATCTATTATCTGTTTCCGTGTCCTTTAGTTTGTATATAGCACAGCTCCTTAGGTATTCCGCTTTTCTTTCTATAGCCCAGGAGTATTAAAAGAAAAAAACATTAAATGATAAGACTTCAAAATGTTAGATTAGACCATTTAGACTTTTCTCATCAATTTCATAAAAAGTCCCGAGGTGAGAAATTTTCCCACCTCTGGCCGCCATTTTGAAATTTATCGTCCGCCATCTTAAATTTGAACTTTATCGAATTGACATTATTGAACGACAACGGCAGTTCCTTTAAGCTATCCACACACTTTTGTCGTATTGTAATAACATTTATATCTCAAAAACGGTGAGTGATACGAAAAAAATGTGTAACACTAAGCTTTTAGGAAATGTAATTGTCGCAGTGGCCGCTGCTCCTTAGGCCGGCCATACACGCACCGATAAGTCTGTGCAGACTTGTCTGTACAGACATATATTATCTGCGCAGACAAATCTGTCGTGTATGGCAGGCCTAATAGATTTCGATATCTGCACAGATCTGAAAATCGGAGGCAAAATCTGTGCAGATCCTGCCATACACGACAGGTCTGTGCAGATAAGTCTGCACAGAATTATCGTTACGTGTATGGCCGGCCTTAAGGAAAAAGGGCACCCCCATCCTAAAAAAAAATACAGAAAATAAAGCATAAAAATATAATTTAATTTTATACCTACAAAAGTAGTCTCCTTCCCCAAAAAGGGAAAAAAACTTGAAAAAATATATCCCTTTAATTTGCGAGTTGTTTAAAATATCTGCTGTTCACCACGTCTCGAATGGAGCAACAGTTTTTCCCAATTGACGCAAGAGTTTTTAGGGGTCATGGATCAACTTCGAGTTTTACCAAAAAACAAATTCATCATCGAGACATGGCCAATCAAAACGTTTCCTAACCTAACCTATATATTTACTTTACTTTTTATATAAGTACTAGCTGTTTTCCCATGCTTCGCGACAGTTACAAAATTCAACCACTCAATTTTAGGTTTTTGGTGGAACCGACCCCCAGAGTGAACACTGCTCCTATTTAGAAATTTCAATATTTTACTCAAAGATATTACTTTTTGCACTGCGGAACACTTTCGTATAAAATTTCAGCTTTCTCGCTCATCTCGAAGTGATACCTCTTAACTATGGGTTTTTGGTGGAACCGACCCCCAGAGTGAGCACCGCACCCAGTTAAAAAATTCAATATTTTATTCAGGGATATGACCTTTTGTACTTCGGAACACCTTTGTATCAAATTTCAAGTATCTACGTTTAGCCATCGTGGAGCTACGTTGATTGTCAGTCAGTCAGTTTATAAGTATAGATAGATGTATCTGGAGTAGTGTGAAATTTGTTAATAAAATACTTTTAAGGTAAGCTAAAAATTTTCTATTGCATTTTTGCATGCAGAGACATGCAATTTTTTTTTAAAAAAAATTGACATTGTAATGTAGCCCTCCCAGTCCAAATATTCACGGGCCGCTATTGAATTGTCGTTGGTTAAAATAATTCGATAAACCCTTCTCAAGATATATGCAATGTAAATTCAAGATGGCGGACAATAAAAGTGAAAATGTCGGACAGTTCCGCAACTTTTCCATCTTGGGAATTATTATATCAATAATGAGTGAACTCTAATTCAACATATCAGCAATATTTAGAGCTATATCTTTTAATGATTTTTCAACCCAGTTTTTTCTTGGGCTATAGATATATTCTTCGGTAAAATTTAACTAAAAGCTAATTGTCTGTTTTGCAGTCAGCCTCTCTTCGTTTATTCGTATATTCGTGAGCTAAATTCCTCTTTGGGGCTATGTAAGCCCCTGCACCTAAGCCTCTTATGGGCTTTTTGTGCTTGGAAATTAGCCTGTTTCCTAGCTAAGGCCCAAGATCTGCGCAAGCTTGATCAGCCTTTTGGCTAGGTGTTTTGCGTGAATGTCAAGCCTGGGATGTAGCTGTCCCATACTTAGTCTCCACGCAATGAGGGAGTCGCAATCAAAGATAACGTGAGAAGCAGTCTCCTTATCCTCCCCACAAAGTCTGCACATAACCTGGTCTTGATGGAAGCCCATAGTGTGCAGATGTTTTCTCAGTCCATAGTGCCCAGTGATCAAGCCCAGTGATCAAGCCACAGCCTCTCTAGTTTAGTATAGAAAACAGAAAGAAGCACTTGAAGGTGTTTTCTCTGCCTGTGTGTTCCAGAGCATTATCTAAAGACACCATGATGTTCAGTAAGAAAGACTAATTATATTAGATGGGTCACACTTATAGTTTTAATTAAATAATTTAATTTATTAATATATGGGGTTGCCCCTAATTATACATAAAAATATAAAAACAAGAATACATAAAAATAATATCACAATACAATAGTTATCACAATAAACGGAATAATTGGAATAAACATGTTTCATCCACACCTTGTTGACTTGTACTTGAGGAAATATTTAATGTTAAATGTTGTTCCTCCCCGGAGACACCCCTTGTTGACTTGTACCTACTTGAGGAAATATTTAATGTTATAAGTTGTTCCTGCCCGGAGACACCCCTTGTTGTCTTGTACTTGAGGAAATATTTAATGTTATAAGTTGTTCCTCCCCGGAAACACTCCTTGTTGACTTGTACTTGAGGAAATATTTAATGCTATAAGTTTTTCCTCCCCGGAGACACCCCTTGTTGACTTGTACCTACTTGAGGAAATATTTAATGTTATAAGTTGTTCCTGCCCGGAGACACCCTTTGTTGACTTGTACTTGAGGAAATATTTAATGTTATAAGTTGTTCCTCCCCGGAAACACTCCTTGTTGACTTGTACTTGAGGAAATATTTAATGCTATAAATTTTTCCTCCCCGGAGACACCCCTTGTTGACTTATACTCATGGAAATATTTAATGTTAAAATTTGTTTCGCAGCCGCCATTAAAATAAAGTATACAGGATACGGTGATTCCCGTGAAGGATACATTCTATTAAAACCAGAATCGAATTGGCAACATGTCATTACTGTGATAGCAGGCCCACATGAAGAGTCTTACTTTCCACATACAGGTATGATTTATACAGAGTGAGTATAAAGACTCACCTCACCCCCTTGAGTGGTTCTCCACAAGATATCGAAAAGCGGTAAAAGACTCAAAATTAGTCCCCCAAAAAATAAGGCGACCCTTATTTTTGAGAGACTCATTTTGTATGGGCCCGGCCGTTCTAAATAATGTTAATTTTTTTCTTTAAAGGATTATTATCCATACTAATATTATAAATGCGAAAGTAACTCTGTCTGTCTGTCTATCTGTCTGTCTGTATGTATGTATTTCACGCTTAAACTACTGAACCGATTTTGATGAAATTTGGTATGGAGATAGACTAAACTTTAGGAAAGGACATAGGCTACTTTTTATTGCGAAAAAAAGGGTGCTGGAACTATAAACGGCCATGCCTCTAAGGCGCCAAGCGAAGCGGGCGTATTCTGCTAGTTTTAAATATTTTTAATTTTCGTCTTTAGACTTTTTCAAAAATTAGATATGAAATTAAATGAATTCGAATATTGAATTTCAGGTTGGCCAAATTTAGGTAGTCAAATATCGGATCTTGTAGTTTATGTAGGTATGTTTTAGCGTTATTTTCATTTTTAATCCTTTTTATCTTATATTGAGTCCCTCCGGATTTCTGGCCTTTAATATATATTGATAGGATAGTTCCCAGTTTCTCAATTCTTGCATGTGTATTTCTCTGAAACTTCTTAATATGGTTAATTCATAATTATTGTTTAAGTCTTTATTTAGGTTTGTATGATTAGTGACATGGGCTGGTAAAGGTTTATTTAAGTCTTCATATTTTATGTCATGCCTATGTCTATTCATTCTGGTTCTTATGTTGTCCGTAGTAAGGCCGATATATTGTTGGTTACAGTGTTTACACTGTAAGCAATATATACAATTTTTTGTTGCACAAGTATTGTTTCCCACTATCGGATAAGTTTTTTTGGTGACATTGCTCTGAAATGTAGATGTCTCTTTTATTAATGTACAGGAAGCACATCTTGATGTAGTACATGCTCTGCTAATATTTTTTGGAGTGGTTGATTCATTTGTCCGTTGCTGATTTAGGTTTTTCGGATGCACTAGAATGTTTTTTAAATTTTGGTTTCTTCTAAAGGTGTTGATTTAAAAAATATTTTTTGTTGAGTTCGAATTTTTTAACACTTCAAATCCGCTTTGTAAAAGTTAATTTAATTTTTCAAGTAGTAAGTTGTTATAAGACTATTTTCAACATTTTTCTCTCTTTTTATTTTTGTCGTATAGTGTACAATAAATTGATTTTTTTACATCCATCTAAAAGAAACAAATAAATTTCAGTACCTTCATTATGACAGTTGCCATCCCTCAGCAGTCAAGAAAACAATACCGGGTAGTCTCAACTCAAGAGCAAAGCGCATAATATCTAATCCTCAAAATCTAATGGAATATTGTAACAAGATGGTCGCCGTTTTTTCCAACCGAGGTTACAACCCGGAAAAAGGAAAAAGAATTGAGAAACTGGGAACTATCCTATCAATATATATTAAAGACCAGAAATCCGGAGGGACTCAATATAAGATAAAAAGGATTACAAATGAAAATAACCCTAAAACATACCTACCTAAACTACAAGATCCGATATTTGACTACCTAAATTTGGAAAACCTGAAATTCAATATTCAAATTCATTTCATTTCATATCTAATTTTTGAAAAAGTCTAAAGACGAAAATTAAAAATATTTAAAATAATAATCCTTCAAAGAAAAAAACCTTATAAGTCATCAAAGACATAAAAACAAAAATGATTTTCTAATAAATAATGTTAATGTTTTCCATCCTGTATCTCAAGAACAGTAATTGCTAGAAGGATGGAACTTTTGGATATGAAATCCACTCAGCCAGACCTTTCAAACAAATTATTTCTCTACAGATAGAAAACAATACAAAGAAGAAATAGGAAACAATACAAAATTATTTTTCCCTTAGATGGAGGTACCGACATAATCCGCCTTATACATATTTTTACCTCCTCCTCCGTCTATTCAAAGTCTTGAAAATTAAGTAATCACTGTTTCAACTTTTTATTCAGAGCCCCCTACTCGGTTCAGGACCAAGAACGTACCAATTGGACAAAAATATCTAAAATCAAAACCACATAACCAATTTTGATGAAATTTAAAATGGGTAACTATGGTATTCTTTTATATATTGTGTCAGAGACCCCACCAGTAGGGCCAATAAGCTCCTCCAAGAGAAAACGATCTTGTTTATTCACGTAAAATTCAAAACAATTAATGTCTGGAGCCTTAAGGTATTATTCGCCAAATCTCTAAAATCCAAAACACATTTTGATGCCATTGAAATTTGTTAAATATGGAAGACATATAGTCTATTTTTAAAGAATGCACCCATGGGGATGTACCTCTATCAGGGGGCTTGCTAGGGGGTTTAACAAGATTGGAATTCCTTTTAAAAAAACGGGTCGTTATAGTCACATAAAATTCAAAACAAATAATGTCTATATATAGCCTGTATATTCAAATATTTATCACTGTATATTCAGAGTGCCTCCCCAGTGTTCAGGACCAAGAAGCCAAAGACGTCACATTTAGGCCAAATCTGTAAAATCCAAACCACATAACCATTTTGATGAAATTTAAATCAAGTAACCATAGCAATGTTTTACCTAAACACATTGGTGACAATGGTCCGCGGAGGCGTAACTTTTCCCTGGTAGTTGCCCACAAATGTAAAAATATAAAATTCGTCACATGCTGATAAAATTTGGAATATTAGTCACTTGGGAATTAAATTGGACAAAATCTGGTATTTTGTAGAAATTTTTGCAATTGTGGACCCCTGGCTTGGGTCCACAAAAGCAAAAATATAGTCGTCTGAGTTAAAGTCGACAAATTTTGGTATTTTGGAGGAATTCTGATTTTGTGGCCCACATATGTAAAAATATTAAAGTCACCCGAGAATTATATTACATAATTTTTGGTATTTTGTAGACATTTTGAGCTTTTTTACAACGCAAGACCAAAAGACCAAACTTTGGAATAACGAAGAGAAAGTCTATTCCGGTTTTCCTTGCTATTTATTTGAAGCTATGAGCGTAACACAAAATTATTAGTTAATAAAGTGAAAGTTTTTTTTTTTTATATTAGCCGAGCCTGGAGGCTACGACTACGAGTATAGTGTCGAATGTTGTTACACAATATTTGATATTCAGCGAGTATCGCCTCGTTCCCATTAGCACTTCACCATTTTCTTTTGTCGCATGGCACATATATATTTAAATTAGACTGTTCCCATTACGAACGTTTTATTGTTTACAATAAATAAAAAAAATCGAGACTTTGCATTTTGACATTGTCTTTCAAAATCATCAAAAGAAAAACGTCACGTAAGAAGATTAGGTAATTAATTATTTATGAACGGAAAATCGTGTAACGTTTCATTCATCTCACAGCCAGTTGTTGATACTTGAGAATCCTCACGGGTAATACAGTAGCTCCTCCTTGATTTCTGCAAATTCTGCATGGTTAATGGAAAAAATATCTTCTTCGACCCTTCACTTAGTCGCCTTTTACAACTGGCATGGACTTGGGTACCTTGGAAGTATTTTTTTTTTTTTTTTAAGTCCTCCTATCCACATGGGACTGGTAATTTTTGAAAACTTTCGTAATTTTCTTTTTCTCATTTCAGGCAGTGTTTACCATTACGAAATGATACCCTCGAGAAGTATCCCTGTAACAATCAATCGTGAATTTCCCTTAAAACTTACTGGACCGTCTATTAAGAAAGGTTTTGTACGAGGTGAGTCATAATAATAAATAACATCCCTGTAACAATCAATCGTGAATTTCCCTTAAAACTTACTGGACCGTCTATTAAGAAAGGTTTTGTACGAGGTGAGTTATAATAATAAATAACATCCCTGTAACAATCAATCGTGAATTTCCCTTAAAACTTACTGACCGTCTATTAAGAAAGGTTTTGTACGAGGTGGGTCATAATAATAAATAAGGTTGAATTTTTGTTGAAAATGTTAGATTAAGGAGCGCGGCAGCGTTCCGCCCGATTTTGATCGAAGATGTCTCATATGGTTGCATCCTGTGAAAGGCTGTGCCTTTTGATATATATATTTTTTTAAAGTACCCCCCCCCACTGTNTTTTAACACATTTTTTAACACATTTTTTTTTTTTTTTTAAAGTATAAAATCTTAATTAAAAGATATAATGAGATAAACAATGCTTACAATGTTTCATTATTGTCCAAAAAGTTATAGAAGGCAGAAAAAAATTAATATTGAGGGGCTCCTCCATATTAATTTTTTTGGGGAGGGCATGTGAGGGGGAAATGACGATAAAAAACGGGAACTCAATTTAGTTCATTTCAACGGAATAATTATACTACTGATAGTACTGAAGTGTAGTCGACTAAGATCCTTGAGATTACATAATCTTTCCTCAATAGTTAACGAGTCCAACCTAGAGGTAGGAGGAACCGCTAAAAAATCATAATTGAGAAGTAGCACTTCGTGATAAGGTAGAAAACTGAAATTTAAAAGAAAGATGTTCCACAGTACAAAAATTACATCCTTGTGTAAAATATTGATTTTCTAAGCATAAAGGAGCCGTTTTCACTCTAGGATAGCTAAAAAAGCTGAAATTTGAAACAAAGACGTTCCGCGATACGAAAATAACATCCATGAGTGAAATATTAAGTTCCCAAGTAAATACGGGTCGTTTTCACCCTAGGATAGGTACGGACAAAAGGCGAAAATTGAGAATTAAAATTCGGGAATAGCTGGAAATCTAAAATTTGAAATAAAGTTGTTCCGCAGTACAAAAATAACATCTTTGAGTAAAATATTGATTTTCTAAGCAAATAGGAGGCGTTAGGGTAGGTATGAACAAAAGTCGAAAATTGAAAAGAACACTTCGTGATAAGGTGGAAAACTGAAATTTAAAACAAAGATGTTCCATAGCACAAAAATAACATCCTTGAGTAAAATATTGATTTTATAAGCAAATAGAAGCCGTTTTCACACTAGGGTAGGTACGATACGAAAGTCGGAAATTGAGAAAAACACTTCGTGATAAGGTAGAAAGCTGAAATTTAAAACAAAGATGTTCCACAGTACAAAAATTACATCCTACAAAAATTACATTTTCTAAGCATAAAGGAGCCGTTTCCACTCTAGGATTGTTAAAAAAGCTTAAATTTGAAACAAAGACGTTCCAAAGTACAAAAATAACATCCTTGAGTAAAATATTATTTTTCTAAGTAATTATTGGGGGCCATTTTCAGGATATGTACTAACTATTGGAAAATAAGAACGACTTCCAACTTAGACAAAAATATAATTTCAAAATTTGGAATATTTTTATGAACAGAAAAAATGTCGAGCAAAGATAAATTTGAAAGAATAAAAATTATACAATTCGGGATTAGCTGGAAAGCTAAAATTTGAAATAAAGTTGTTCCGCAGTACAAAAATAATATCCTTGAGTGAAATATTAATTTTCTAAGTAAATAGGAGCCGTTTTCACTCTAGGGTAATACGAACAAATGTCCAAAATGAGAAATAGGTACACACAGAGATGTTCCATAGTACAAAAATAACATTGTTTTTCCAAATAAATAGCAGCCATTTTCTCAGTAGGATATGTAGGAACAAAAGTCGAAAATTAGCTAAAATTTGAAATAAAGATGTGCCACAGTTCAGAATTAACATCCTTGATTTACATCTAGTTACTATATCACACAAACCCCAATTTTATCGAAATTCGTTTATAGTTACGAGACACATAAATTGACCCTTTCAAAAAGAATTAAAATCCCCCCAAAAACGCACTTCGCGGTAAAAAGTTCCCGCCAAATCATTAATAACAAAAAGCACTGAAATCAAAACAGTGCCAGCCTCAATTGTATATCTTTCTTTTCCCTTTTAAAATCTAAATATTCCTTTTTTACATTATTTTCACTAAATAAAAATTTCACAAATCTGGACAAACCTCTTTTTTACGTCCTTTCTTCGCACTTTACAAACTCACTTTCACACCATTGGCGGTGTGACTTCTTAAAAACTAGTGGGCACATCGTCAAAGGTGTAAAAGTGAGTTTCTAAAGTGCAAAATTTTTAAACCAATTTCATTAGGATCTTAAACCCGTTTAAAATACAGAAGGTTTGGTGTTAGAAAGGACATCCAGCCTTTAAAAACTCTGCTCCAAAACAATGATGAGAAATCATCAGCATAAAGCCAGTTTCTACGCAGTTCCTATTGATATTTTGAGGAGCACAGCTAGGGTTACCGTTCAAGGAAAGAGTTACAACTATATAGAGTAGGCACCGAACTTGAGGCTGTGGCATGGTAGATTTAAGGAAAGCAGCGCCGACCCCAAATAGAATTGGATAAGGGTGAAGTTAAAAAAGAAAAAGTTAAATTTTCTAAAAAAAATAGTTCGATATATTTTTGAGATATACAGGGTGTTTGGCAATAAATGGGACCCCCGAATATGGTGGACAGCTGAGATCAAATGGATCATTTTTTTCGAAGCATAGCCACGTTTTGTATGACCGAACAAAAATTCGATGGACACCAAATCTCAGTTTTCGATGATGCAGGATGCTTCAAATATGGCATCATGTTAAAATGTTAAAAAACAAAAGCAAAATGGGGGAAAACCTGTTTTTTTTTTTTTTTTTTTTTTTTTGACACAATTCGCTTAGTNTTTTTTTTTTTTTTTTGTTTTTTTGTTTTTTTGTCTGTTTTCAAATGTGATTCGACATAGAAAAGTGTTGTTTTTTTAAATCGAAGAAATCGAAAATCGAAAAAAAAGGTATTCTTTTCCCATGTTAAGTGGATGCTTTATCCACACTACGCAGTGAAAGTGTCAGTGACACTGCTCTCACAATGATTTTAATAACATAATATCAGATACCAAAAATCCGTAATTGAGAAGTACCATATCGGTATGAACGAGAAAGCTGAAATTCGATACAAAGGAGTTTGGTACAAAAATTATATCCTTGAGTAAATTATCGAATGTTCTAATTGGAGCCGTGCTCACTCTGGGATCGGCTCCACCAAAAATCCGAACTTGAAAAACTTTTAATGTCGCAATCTCGAAATTGTTGTTGAATTTCGTGACCGTAGCGAAGCACGGGCAAACAGCTAGTTGCATATAAATTTCTCGAGAAATCCACATTTTTTTCTCCAAAAATGTCATTTCCAGGTTTCAAACCGGTAAAATTTCTTTTCAGGTTGGACACCTCGCAATATCAATATTCATTACAACTTTATAAACAAGAATATTATTGCCAATATTGTCCCCATGGAAGCTGGAATAGAAGCCGGAAATGTTGCACGCACAGGATTTCAAAATCCTGTGATTTACGTAGGAAACCCGTTTTGTTCATTTGAGGAAATGTCATTCAAATATGATCTTATATCACCCTATCGCGCAATATTCAAACGGGACAATAGAGGGCAAGCGTCAGATGGTTTAATTTTAACGCTTACAGATAAAAATGAACAATTTTATGTTATTATAACGAATGGCCCCCGCGAAATGGAGGTTTATGAAGTAGCCTATCGTAAAATTTATGTAAGTATGTAAAAGGAAAAAATAAAATACGAGCATAAAGAATAGAACAGAAAGTGAGAAAACTTCCCTTATATGCAATCGTAAGATCAGCTGATAAAGTTACTATTGTACTAATTTGGCGAGCCTATGCAGGAAAAACCGTTTTCATATTAGGTATTATTGATAATAGACGGAAAAGAAAAAATCCTTTAAGATCAACTCATTTAATCCCGTCGAATGCCGTCCCCCCTCCTCCCCCGACCAAGTGCCGCCCTAGACAGCTGCCCTATTTGCTTATAAATAGGACCAGTCCTGATAGCTAAACTTCAGGGTGGTCTTGATTTATGTTTTGATTAAGCAAGACAATTGCTTAAAAAAGTTTCTGGAGGGATAAAAATTACTGCAAATTTAATACATTTTGTAATGAAAAAAATATTTAAGTCGAATCAAATTTTTTGTCGAATTGAGATTTATCATATAATTGGTCGCCCTGAAAAATATTCAGGGGCGGAGATAGAGGGGTCTCAATTTTTATTTCGATACACCCTGTATAACGGTCCCAGTTTCGAGCTACGATGTAAAAGTCCAATTATTGTTTTCAAAAAAGGTTGTTACTCATCTACTGAAAAGTACACATTTTCATTTCTGTTAGTGTCGTAGACAGACAAAGTCAAATCTCATTTTTCTTCAGGAGATAAAATTCAGGCCGTTTAGAAAACGGCCATTTTGGGTAGAAAGTCTGAAGTAAGGTTATGGTTTAGGAAAAACAGTAGAAAGTAACTTAAATATGGAAACATTTTAGCATAAAATAAAAAATAATAATTCTTGAACAAAGATGTCGGAGGAATGAGATATTTTCAATACAAATATTGTAGGTTTAGAAAACGAGTTATTTACTATGTAATTGTATTGATAATTTATCATTTCTCTGTCCCTAATCTTAATATATAAATCAGAAATTTGTGTGTATGTACCTATGTAACTATGTATGAGGGGTTGTCTGTTACAATACCACAGCCCAAACGGTAGCAGATAGCGAAAAATTTATCAAGATCTACGACTCCAGGAAAATTATCAGGAAAATTAATAATTAAAATTAATTAACTAAAATATGTCAAGTCGTTTTCGATAAAGTTTTAGTTTATTCACCAAAATAGGACAGTCACGGTCCGATATCTTAAAATTTGTCGCGACAACATAACGAGAAATTTTTAGGGGACCATTTAGTCCTTATTTTAGGACATTTTCGGCAAAGGTATGGCCAGCTATTCCAGAGTTACAGGTTTGAAACCGGGAACGGGTAAAATAAAATTTAGAAAATACTAATTGTCAGAATGGCCGTGAATCTAAGGCGCCTGGCAAAAGTTTTATATGTTGGGTTTTAAAGGTTGCAATATACAGGCTGGACACAAACCAATACCCCCCCCCCCCCCANGCAAAACAGCTAGTCTAAAATAAATGCAAGTTTTTTTTTTTTTTTGCTAAAATGATTCCATATTGAAGTTACTTTCTACTGCTTGTACTAAATTATAGCCTTACTTCCAACTTTCTACCCGAAAACGATTCCTTTTCTCAAGCTTTACATATTATATTGGTCCTGTACTTATTATAACAGAGAGGAGGGCCTGTAACTTTTGAATGGCTTTGAATTTTTTAATTCTGATTGATTGTAGGGATAGTATAGGGGCCATAGTCACTCGATTGGTGATGGCAAAAACAAGGTTAAGTCATCGGATTAGGTATGATTTAGTATAAACAAAGTAATATAAATATGGAAATATTTCAGCAAAAAATAACAACAATTAACCTTTCCATTTCTTTCACATCAGGGCCAGAGGAATGTGAAATTCTCAATACAAATACACAGTAACTAACTCATATTCAAATCTACAAATACATAGTATATAACTCATATTCAAATCTACAAATACATAGTAAATAACTCATATTCAAATCTACAAATACATAGTAAACAACTCATATTCAAATCTACAACTACATAGTAAATAACTCATGTTCAAATCTACAAATACATAGTAAATAACTCATATTCAAATCTACAAATACATAGTAAATAACTCATATTCAAATCTACAAATACATAGTAAACAACTCATATTCAAATCTACAAATACATAGTATATAACTAATATTCAAATCTACAAATACATAGTAAATAATAATAATACTGCTTATTTATACTGCTCGAATGAGACTAACGAGTACCTTTACCCCAGCAGTAAGCTTGTACTATTATTGTGGTCAAATTCTCAATTAATTGAGAGGATAAAATCCTACCTAAGCTGAGGTTCGAACCCGCGACCTCCTGATTANCGGATTAATCGATGTAATCAATGCATTCGAAATAAAATTATAAATAATGTATATCTATACTTATAAAACGCAAAGCCCAGTTGGTATACTGACTGATAATCAACGTAGCTCCAGGATGACTAAACCTAGAGATTTGAAACATGGCACAAAGGTCCCTTTTAGTATGTAGGTGCGTCGAAAATTTCAAGTAGTAGCAAGTTACCACCAAAAATGACGCTTTTTAGCGGGTCTTTTTCAATTTTTTTTCTGGGCAAACTAAAGGAGATAACAAAAAACGACCGAGAATGAACCCCCCAAAAAATATATATGGACCCCATAAAAAATATTAAGAAAAACCATTTCGGGATGAGCGAGAAAACTGAAATTCGATACAAAGGTGTTCCGCAGTATAAAAAGTCATATCCTTGAGTTAAATATTGAATTTTCTAAATATCATGGGACCGTGTTTACTTTGGAGGTCGGTTCAACCAAAAATCTAATATTGAGAAGTTTTAATTTTGCGATCTCGAAATTGTTGTTGAATTTCGTAACCGTAGCGAAGCACGGAAAACAGCTAGTTGCCTATAGAATTTAAATAGTTAGTCAATAACTAAATTCTAAAATAAAGTCTATTAATCTCCAAGAAAAATGTCAAAATTTTTGAAATTTTGATTTTCACGTGATCGCCATGTGGGGGCCGCGGCCCCGTCGACCTATGCACTGATCCGGCCCTGTACATAATTATTCTTAAATTTCAGAATAGTCTTTATTCAATTATGGTGAGCACATTACAGAATAAATTGAACGCGGTAGAACTACAAAGCAAAATAATAGAGTTGAATTTGATCAAGAAACGTTCTAAAATCATACCACTCATATTCGACTACAATCCGGTGGAGAGAAACGATTACAATGAGGTTGATGATGATGATGACAATGAAGATGGTGATGATGACAATGGAGATGATGATGATTACAATGAAGAAGATGATGATGATGATGATGATGATGACAATGGAGATGATGATGATTACAATGAAGAAGATGATGACAATGAAGATGATGATGACAATGGAGATGATGATTACAATGAAGATGATGATGATGATTATTGAGTAGGGTGTTGATATGAACATCGATAGGTACTTAGTGTTCCATTATTATCGAAGAAAAACAAATCGAAAAGATTTTTTGAAGTTTTTTCTCTATTTTGAAAAATCTAATTTTTTCTTTTTTTCAAATCTATTTTGTTGCTATTAATTGGACTGTTTTTACTTTCACTTTCTATAGAAGTTAAAGTATTGTAATCGTGCAGAAAACTTTCGAGCATTAAATTGGGGGCAGATGAAATTCTCAAATCTACACTTATAAAATGCAAAGCCCAGTTGGTATACTGACTGACTGACTGATTTACTGGCTGACGTACTGACTGATAATCAACAGGCACACAGGTCCCTTTTGGTATGTAGGTGCGTAATAAGAAAGGAAAAAAATAAAATTTGAAACAAAGGTATTCCGAAGTACAAAATGTCATATCCTTGAATAAAATATTGAATTTTCTAACTGGGAGCGGTGCTCACTCTGGGGGTCGGTTCCTCCGAAAACCCATATTTAAGAAATATCACTTCGGGATGAGCGAGAAAGCTGAAATTTTATACGAAAGTGTTCCGCAGTGCAAAAAGTAGTATCTTTGAGTAAAATATTTAATTTTCTAAATAGGAGCCGTGTTCACTCTGGGGGTCGGTTCCACCAAAAATCTAAAATTGAGAAGATTTATTTTCGCGATCTCGGAATTGTTGTTGCATTTTGTAACCGTGGCGAAGCACGGGAAAACAGCTAGTTCTAGAATAAATCTGAAACCTTGTCCGATGTCTTTCGAGCATTAAATTGGGGGCAGATGAAATTCTCAACTTCTAGAATAAATCTGAAACCTTGTCCGATGTCTGCTATTATTGGAAGGGCA
This sequence comes from Pachypsylla venusta, assembly GCA_012654025.1. NCBI lineage: Eukaryota > Metazoa > Arthropoda > Insecta > Hemiptera > Aphalaridae > Pachypsylla > Pachypsylla venusta. The sequence continues at coordinate 15,347,806 of CM022882.1, forward strand.
ATTTTGTTTCCTCCCATATTTTTTTCCCTCAAATCAAGTTTGGCAAAATTGGTACCTACGGCAAAATGAAAAAAAAAATCAGAATGAGGACACATTGAAAATCATTTTTTTTAAATTTATCTCCTTCGATTTTTTACCATTTTTTAGTTACTTGTTTTGTCTACCTTGGCGTGTATTACACATTGCTGTCCGTTTTTAATCGACCTGATTACTTTATTTGAACAATACGGAGATATTGTTCCCCTACTCTTTGAGTGCCACGTTTAGCTTTTGATTGTTGTAGGAGGTGGATTCCTACGCCTGACATTTATTTCAGCTCATCTGGTTGTTGTAGAAGGTGAATTCCTACGCCTGACATTTTATTTCAGTTCATCTGGTTGTTGTGGGAGGTGAATTCCTACGTCTGACTTTTTATTTGAGCTCATCTGAGTGTTGTAGGAAGTGGATTCCTATGCCTGACTTTTTATTTGAGCTGATCTGGTTGTTGTAGGAGATGAATTCCTACGCCTTAATTTATATTTCAGCCCATGTGGTTGTTGTAGGAGGTGGATTTCTACACCTGATTTTTAATTTCACCTAATCTTGAAGGTGCTCAATGAAATTCAGGTTCTGTATTTTTGTTAGAAAGTCAGTAGGCCTTACATGAACATCAGCTAGCTCCAGATTCTCATAGTTTTTCTGGTGTGGTGCATTTTCTTCCATTTGGATTGATATTTTGCGGATAAATCCTGCAAAAGGCACCTCATGATATAAACACATTTGAAGTCCCCCAACGAAGTCCATTTGAACCACCCAATCTACTCCCTCTACTCTCTGAAGACCATCTTTTACCTCCAATAGTAGTCATTAGCAGATTTCAGAGTGAATTCATTGGTCCTCCTATGGTGGTAGGCCAAATAATTTTCATTGGATGAGACTGTCAATCCCCGTTCATTTACTTATATTGAGATTTATTGAGAGTTTTATTAATCATATTTGTAACCATTTTGACACCAATATATGTACAGGTTGTTGATCTGTATTCATAGAAACACATTCAAACAAAATATGCTGCCCAAAATCGTATAGAATGATTGTTTGAAAATTAAACTACATACTTTAGGCATGTGAAAATATCGTCAAAAAGGAGGTACTTTCAATCAATAACCCATAATTCTAGAAAAAAATCCAACCAAATAAAATAAGATTTTTACGAATGAGAAGAATACCTATTTCGGTTTCAAAACATATTCACATGATGAACAAAAATCTTCAGAGGGAAAGAAACGAGCTAATGAATAATTGAAATTCTCATCTGCCCGAATTTAATATTCATAAGTGTCTCGTATTTAAAATAATATCAATAATCGAAATGTTAAAATATAAACTTTCTTTAACATATTCCCCAAAAGTTAACTTTTTTACAGTGAACTAAATGTATATTCAAGGTCAAATCAAATTCTAGGAGAATTGAAAATTTCTCTATTCCCCAAAAGTTAACTTTTTTTCAGTGAACTAAATGTATATTCAAAGTCAAATCAAATTCTAGGAGAATTGAAAATTTCTCTATTCCCCAAAAGTTAACTTATTTACAGTGCACTAAATGTATATTCAAAGTCAAATCAAATTCTAGGAGAATTGAAAATTTCTCTATTCCCCAAAAGTTAACTTATTTACAGTGCACTAAATGTATATTCAAAGTCAAATCAAATTCTAGGAGAATTCAAAATGTCTCTATTCCCCAAAAGATAATTTTTTTACAGTAGAAAATACAATTTATGTTTCAGTTTTTAGCAGTTTTTTTAAATAATTTTTTATTATTAAACATTTATCAAAATTAAAAAGTCTTGTTTCTCTTTGACTTGACAATAAGTCAAAGAGAAATGAAAAGAAAATATCGAAAGCAGTGATTGAAAAATACCTACAGGTAATTTTCCCAAATCAACAGTAGGTAATTTTGAACTCTTTCAGCTTTTAATAATAAAAAAATCTGGCGTGAATATCACACGACTTTCCTTATCTACAAAAGAAGAAGGAAGTATTGTAATTTTAAAAAATAAACTAGCTGAGTACCCGAACTTCGTTTCAAGAGCAGACCCAGTGTAAACTCAGCAGACTTCAGCTTAACTTAACCCAATAATACTCCCAACACGTTCTACTTCTACCAACAAACGTGATGTTCAATTTTATTTATAGATAAAAACCTATTCGCAGACCTACCGAATGCACATACAAAATTTCATTAAAATCGGTTAAGCCGTTTTGGAGAAGTATGGTAACAAACACCGTGACACGAGAATTTTATAAATTAGAAGATTTAATAATTTCAAAAAAACATACTACCCCACCCGGGAGTGAACTCAAAACCTACCAACTATGAAACAGGGGCCTTGCCACTCAGCCACAATGTTCTATAGAAATAGAATGAGGAAATACAATATTTATTTGAAGGGGTCTGTGTTTATATTGCGTTACACTGATGCGGTGTTAATTTTGTGTTACAGATGCGCGCATCTTAAAATTTCACTCTCATCATTTTTTTCATAACGCGTCTAAAGAAGTATAACTTCAAAAATAGATGTCACATCGCCACTGTTAATAGTGAAAAAAATAAAAATATCATAATTTAGATCATAGTAACTTTAAAAACACTGTGTCGTTTATTTATGACGAGGATTCAGTATTCCATCGATGTAATCGTCAAACAGAAATCCTATTCTATGAACAAATCTACATCCACTTGTCAATGAGTGAAGGTAAATGCGATCGTCGACACTGTTCCAAACTTGGTGTATGAGAGAAATCAGCTGACTGATTACGTGGGACAAGGGCTACGTACTGTTTTCCCTACCCTCCTAACTTTGCTTCTAATTATGATAATAACTTGAAATTTGGAGTATACCATAAGGACCACTATGAAATGTCACATAGGACATTTGGATACCTTAAGATTAAAAGTTCAAAAGATACAGGGGTACAAAAAGTCCTAATTTTGCTACTCACTTATGCACACTCACTTACTTACTCACTCATCAATATTATGAGGCACTTCCCATGGAGCTAGAAACACGAAAATCATTATTTTCATTAATTGTGAGATATCACAGAGTAGATTGGTCATAATTTTAGATGGACAATGGACACTGCTGAAAGTAGCTGACCCCCCCCCCCCNCCCCCCCAAAAAAAAAAAACTGGAATCTATATTAATATGAATGACATTTCTCTAATTATTGGTATTTTGCTGAAATGTGATTATCAAAAAGTGACGTTGTTATAAGTTCAGATGGACTAGGTGCAATACACATTGGAGAAATCAGGTGCCCTTCCCCCCCAAAAGAAACACTGGAATCTATAATATTTGTCGCTAATTATCGATAAGCTTCGATAAATGAAGTTTCCTGTTTTCTAAAGTGAGGAAGCAAATTAATAATTATAAAGAAATTCTGCTAATTTTTTTAAAATTTCAATGTAATATTACTCTGTGGCTATTTTTTCGCATTCTAGAACCAAACATTTTAAAATTTTAGCTATAGCACATTGAATATACCAGTTCCCGTTCGATCACTGAAGTTAAGCAACGTCCAGAGAGGTGGTTGGGTGTCCTCGTGGTTTCGCACACTCGCCGGCCCAACCCAGGCTGGGTGAGGTCATGTGGGTAGCTGGTTTGCAAATTTCCAGCGAATGGTTGGTAAAACCCCCGTCTTAAATGACCAATAGATGTTAAGCCAAATTAAAAAAAAAAAAGACACTAAAGTAGTAGGTGGTAGTGAACACTCAAGTGGTAGTTACCAATCCAACTCGCACTCATATGGAGTTTTAGAATATGGCCCTTAATGTCGCAATCTCAGATTGAATTTCGTAACCGTAGCGAAGCGGCGGCAAAAAGCTATTATGTGTATAAAAAAGTAAGTAGGTATGTATGGTGTATGTTTATTTGTTCCAATTGTTTATCCAAAACGGTGAGAGATATCCAAAAATTGATGGAATTGGACCCCCCCTCCACACACACACACACATACACACAAAACCATAGGCTAAAACCCCATGAAAATTATCAATTCAAAAATGTCTAACAGTTATCGTGTTACGCTCGATTTTCCGATTTTTGACTAAATTCAGTCCATGGTCCGATATCTTAATTTTGTCGCGACTTCGCGACAACATATGAACTCAAAGCCGGAAAATCATTATTTTAAGAGATGCTTTGCAATATTATGAGTAGTCATTCCAGAGATACAAGTTCGAATCGAGGATCGGTCAAATTAAAATATATAATATATATGTTCAGCAAAAATAAAATATTTATTGTTTAGCGAAAACGGCAACAGATATGGAAAAATTGTTGGGAATGGACCCACCCAAAATCAACATTAATGTTTTTTTTTTTTTTTTTTTTTTTTTTTTTTTTAATTGCTTTATTTAACGTGGCAGGATTCTCACAAATGTGAGCTCTTCCACCCAACCATTAAACATTGATGGCACAAAGAACCATCAATTCTTAATTAATTCCACAACTAGTGCCTTAAAGTCCGCAAGTATTTCTGCATTTTTCACATCGGAGGGCAGCGCATTCCACAGTCGCACGGAACTAAGGTGCAGAGACCGAGCGTAACTAAGTGATTGGTGACAAGGTTTTTCCATCATACCCGCACCATGGGCTCTTGTGTTGTATGAATTAATATTCGACAGAAATTCAAATATTTCCCGCAAATAAGGCGGTGCTCGAGAACACAATATTTTGTAGACCAATAAAAGAATGTGCAGGTCCCTTCTTGACTCAAGTCGCATCCAGCCCAACGTCACGAATGATTGTGAAACACCATCCGCCCGTTTTAAATTACAGACAAACCGTGCACAAGCATTTTGCGCCGCTTGCAGGTTTTGCTTTTGTTCCACATTCATGGAGTATCACAGTAATCAAAAAAGGGGAAGACCAGTGACTCAATCAGCTTCTTTTTAAGCACTTTGGGAAACAATCGTCTAAAGCGACTCAAGGTGTGAAGCGCATAAAAAACTTTTCTTCGAACCTCAAGGACGTGTTTTTTCCACGATAAGGAGTTGTTAATAATCATGCCAAGATTTCTGGCGTGATTTACGAGCGGTATCTGCTCTCCATCCAAAAGTATGGAACGAAGAAAGACATTACCTAAAGATGAAATGAAGCGTTTGGTTCCGATGATTAAAGCCTTGGTCTTTTGGGCGTTCGGTTTAAATAATAAACTTTTTGCCCACTCCGAAAAAATGTCCATTAATGTTTCTGGAAAAACGATGAAAACCGTTTTTAAGTCACGGCCGATTTCCTATAAAGGGCCGATTTCTCTATAAAGGAAATAAAAGGATACTAACAATACAGGAACGGCCATTCCTCTAAGGTCCCAAGCGATGTGGGCGCAGCCTACTATTGTCTCAATAATAATTACAAATCGTTAGTTCTTCATCCACGATTGATTTGTACGAGTAGGTTGTAGGTAGTATTTTTACTTATTTTTTTTTTAAACATGATAAATATATATGATGTGTTGAGAGCTGATGTGTTCATACGAACATATGTTTATAACTGTTGTCGTTGTTGTGAGGTGAAAGATTTTGAAAAACAATATGATTGCTTTGTTAAATAGGACACAGTCGAGGAAATTTTATAAAGCAGCAATTAAGATTGCAGGCTCGTTTAAACATATTTTTTTCTCAACACCCAATTGTAAAGTAGCAATTAATATTTCAGGCTCGTTTAAACATATTTTTTTCTTAACACCTCATCAATTGCTCCATTTAGGAAAGTGCACGCAGAGCAGAACTGGGCTGCCCGAAATGTTGATTCATTTAATGTGCTCATTTCTTGTTAGAATGAATTGAAACTTTGTATGTAACATTACATCATCCACGATGGGTTAGTAGGTTGTAAGTAAAAATAATAATAAAAAAAAACATAATGAATACCTATGTATGATGTGCCGAAGCAGATGTGTTCATACAAACGTGTCAGGGACAGATCCGCACCCCTCCACCAGAGGCCGGACTTTTTTTTTATTGAAAAAAATAAAAAACATTGTGGTATCATTTTTTTAGAAAAAATATATATATAATTATGTATATATATATTTTTAATAGGCGCCCTCTTCTAAAGATTCTATTTCCAATCTTGTGTCGAAGAGGGGGGATGGAGTTGGATTCGAACCAACAGCCTCCGGGTTACAAACCCCCCCCCCAATTTTCCTTATAATTTGTGTGTAAAATTGTACGGAGAGGTATAAATATCGTTTCAGTCAACGATCATAACTGAAGTTAAACAACGTCGGGCGTGGTCAGTACTTGGATGGATGACCCCTTGGGAACACCACGTATCGTGTGCTCTTTTTTTGGGACCAACCTAGGCTGGGTGAGGTCAATGTGGGTAGCTGGTTTGTGAGTTTCCAACGAATGGAAGGGAAACCCCCTCTGTCTTGAATAACCAATAGACAATAGATGTTAAAGAGACGTTAAGCCAAATTAAAGAAAAGAATAATAATAAATAAATATCGTCTACACCACATAAAAATTATTAGATGAATGGTGAACGACCGTAATCCCCCCCCCCCCAATCGCCGATCGCTCTGTATCCGCCCCTGAAACATATGTTTATAAATTGTTGTTGTCAGGTGAAAATTATTAAAAAACAATATAAAAGCTTTGCTAAGTAGGACACAGTCGGGGAAATTTTGTAAAGTAGCAATTAAGATTCCAGGCTCGTTTAAATATATTTTTTTAACACCTCATCAATCGCTCCATTTAGGAAAGTGCACGCAGGGCAGCACTGGGCTGCCTGAAATGTTGATTCATTTAATGTGCTCATTTCTTCTTAGAATGAATTGAAATTTTGCATGTACTTTGAATGATAGTCCATCACTAAGCAGCACTGGGCTGCCTGAAATGTTGATTCATTTAATGTGCTCATTTCTTGTTAGAATGAATTGAAATTTTGTATGTACTTTGAATGATAATTAAGTTTTCTATAAATTTATTCAATCAAAACGACAATTCTGGAACCATCCCGCCTAGACACACGTACAGAAAACGAAATTATCTTTTGTTTCTAACTAAAATTACTTTCTTATTATTGACCGATTTTCTTATAAACAAAGCTTCAATTAACCTGATTGAGCGATGTTTTTGTCTCAATTAAGCGAAGTGTCCTTTAGAGCTCTTAGGGATAGGTGGTAGAAAATGCCTCAGGCATTAACCTCCCCTAGTATTAATCGTCCACTCAAAAGTGAATATTTGCTTCCTCTATCCCTAAATTCTCAATCATCTCGGCCCTGTACCTAAAATAACTTTTTACCTGTTTTGTTTTGTGGATACAATCGACGTACCTACGCATTTCTCATCTTTATTGAGTCTCGTCACGCTATTGTATAACAATGCATAGTACGCAGCTAACATAATCCGCAACACTTCACAGTTACATCCAAGTCAAAGATACAAGAGAACAAAGAAATTTATCATGGACCTGGCTACCAGATCCGTTTTCTGTGCTATTTTCTTAGTGCCAATTCTCAGCAAAAATTGTAAGTATTTCATTTTCTGTTTATTATTTTTTTTTTTTTTTTCGATTGACTATTTTCTGTTTTTTTTTTCTTCGATTTACTATTTTCTGGTTGTTTTTTTTTCGATTGACTACATTCGGTTTTCCCTATTGAATTTTTTTTGTGAGACCATTTTCTGAGTTCCTCGATTGACTATTTTCTGATAGACTATAATATTCTATTTCCCCTATTGAATATTAACTACTAGCTGTTTCGCTCGTGCTTCGTATCTTATATTGCTATTTTTGTTTTTCAAAGACAATGGATATTGGGGGGGNGGGTAGAATTGTTCGTGGAAACTATTCGCCGTCATTCACATACATAGGGTTCCATACTAAAATTTTAGTTTTATAACAGTTCCCATCACGGCGGGCGAACAAACGGATTTTATTAAATTTCATTTTTGGAGCGTAAAATTTAAAATTTTGATGGGAGGGTATTTTTTTTCGTGACGATTCCAAAGATTCATTATTGAAAATATTGAAGCAAAAATCGTGACGTGTCACTGTTGCAGATTGTCGCTTTCAGCGGAAACAATTTTTTGACAGGGCGGCAACTTGATTTTTTTTTCTTTCGATTTTTACTGGTCAATGACGATTTTCTTAGTTACAAAAACATCAATGGAGTTCTAAGTTCAAAAAAGGTCGAAACAATGAAAGAATATTGCTCCTCGAATATATGGAGAAAATTTCCGCCCCTGAGAATTTGCTGCACTGGGCCAGTGCCTACTGTTCCCATTGATTAAAATGACCCTGAATTCAGAATTCATGTGTGGATATTTGTTGGAGAGAATTAACTGAACCCCTTCCCTCATGAATTAACTTAAATTAATATTTCAAAATTAATTTGTGTATGAACTACTCCGTAACCCTTAAAAAATTTTTAAGAGTTACGGAGCGATTTCGTCTATCACGACATTCTCAACATAACTTATTTTGAGAGATCAACAATGGAGGTAGATTTAACTTAAATTACTGATTTTAGGCTAGGTCTGCCACCCAGACCAACATTGCGCAGGCTTCAATACGCATTTTTTTTGGAAACTAACCCAATACTACTCCCAACAAGTTCTACCCAACAAACTTGGTGTTCAATTCTATTAAATTTTATAGGCTCTAACCGCTTTTGTACAAAATTTTATTTATATCGCACAAAATTGTGCAAAAACCGGTTGCAGTTTTGAACTCTGGTAATTAGGAAGTCCCAGGGGGCCCAATATTTTATGTTTTTAGCTGCTCCCCCACCTGGGAGAGCCAAAGCCCCCAAATTTTTGATTTTTGAAAATGAATTTTTAAAATTCTATAACTTTTTGGACAAAAATGACACTTAGAAAACATTTATTTATCACATTTCATCATTTAAATGATGCGATTTGAAAATTTTAAATGTATGTAAAAAAACGGTTTTCGGGCAAATAGTGTTAGTGGGGGTATTTTTTACGATGAAAATATCAAAAGGCACAGCTTTCCACCAGATGCAACCAAATGAGGCATCTCCGATTAAAATAGGTTCAACCTCTCCAACGATCAAGAAGATGATGATGAAGGAGTCTGAGACAGTGTAAAAATAACACTTTTCAAATGTTTTTTTTTTTTTTTCAATAGATAGTCCATCACTAAGCAGCACTGGGCTGCCTGAAATGTTGATTTATTTAATGTGCTCATTTCTTGTTAGAATGAATTGAAACTTTGTATGTACTTTGAATGATAATTAAGTTTTCTATAAATTTATTCAATCAAAACGACAATCCTGGAACCATCTTTTTTGATAAACTTTGAATTCCCTCCATGACACACGCACAGAAAACTCAAAACCTCTTTTGGCATTATTATTATAATTATTATTGTTTTATTGTGTACAACAACCGGTGGTTGTTGACGCATTACAATAACCTGAAAAATAGTAAATAAGAATTAGAATACATAGATAAATAATATTTAAACCTGTAAAAAATAGTATAAAGATTAGAATAGCTGTTAAAAAAGTATATAAATTAGAGTACCTGTAACAATAATAAAATAAATAATGATGATATAAAAAATATAAAAATAATATAAAAAAATAAATTAAACAAAACGAAAAATAAATCAATTGTATACAGTACAGGGCTGATTCCAGCAGAACATTTTTTAGCCGAATTTTGAATTCCCTCAAATTTTCCTCCCTCACGGACGCGTTGATATTTTTGTAAATCCGGATACCACCGTCCAAAAAAGATTGTCCAAACAGTTGAAGTGAAGATGGGACCAACGAATGGACATTTCTAGTGTTGTACCCGTGTTGAATAGTTGCCAGTTGTATTTTTAGTTTATGTATTAGGCAACACATGCCCAACACCTGTTGTCCATAGAACGTCAGAATTTTCTTTAAATAATTTTTGGCATAACGCAATGTCATCCAGACCATGCACAGCGCGAAGAGCTCTTTTTTTGAAGAATGAAGACCTCTTTGGAAAGAGGCGATAGACCCCAGAAAGCGATAGCATATAGCTAATGAGCGGGAAAAAGTACGAGAAATAAGTGATACGAGCGGAATCTTCACCAAGATGACTTCTTATGGATTTGATGGTAAACAGAGAAGATCCCGGACGAGGTACTAAACTGTCAATATGATTTTTCCATTTTAAGTTATGGCAAAGATGAATACCGAGGAATTTAACTGAAGATGATGGTTCGATAAAATTATTGTGAATGGGAATTCGGGGGATAGATGAAACTGATTTGTTATTGAAATACATATATGATGTTTTGGAAGCGTAGAGGCAGAGGTTGCTGGCGGTAAACCAGGAGTACAATGCAGTTAATGACTGTGTAGGGTTTTTGATGATCTTTTCTTTAATTTTCCCAATGACGAGTGCATTTTTGTCATCAGAATAAAGCGCAATTTGCTCCAATGTGAAAAGAAGTGGACCAAGAATAGATCCCTCTGGAACGCCACTTTGAACATTCAAATATGAGGAGTAAACAGATGATGAGACCTTATTCTTAATACTTTGAATTTTCACTACTTGAGTTCTCTCGTGAAGATACGACCTAATCTAGGAAAGGGCAAAGTCGATAGAGGAAACAAATACACTTTAGAGTGGAGGATTAATACTAGGGGAGGATAATGTCCGAGGCATTAACCTCAAACCAACTTAACGCACCCGACAATACCGTAATTTTCTAGCTTGAATAGAAGATTACAGTTATCAACACAGTCAAAAGTTTTCGTAAGACGCAAAATATTCCAAGCGCGTGGTATTTCAAGCCCAGTGCTTTCTGTAGATTGAAAAAAAAATGCGGATATTGCATCTGAAGTAGAGCGACTGGGTCGAAATCCGTACTGACATTCTGAAATCAATCTGTAAGATTCGAGGTAACCTTTTTCGAGAATTTTAGAAAAACAATTAAGTAAGGATATTGGTCGATAATTATTTATTATTGATGTCACAGTGTGAGCCTTTCTTGCAGATGGAAACAATGATGGAAGTTTTGAAACAATCAGGGAAAATAACTTCTTGAAAAGAAGCATCAAATCGACATCGAAAATTTCAGCCCATTACAATGCTTTTGGTCACAATTAAGCAAAGTGTCCTTCAGGGCTCTTAGATCTAGGTGGTAAAAAATGCCTCGGGCATTAACCTCCCCTAGTATTAATCCTCCACTCAAAAGTGTATATTTGCTTCCTCTAACCCCAAATTCTCAATCATATCGGCCCTGTACCTAAAATAACATTTTACCTGCTTTGTGCATACAATCTACGTACCTACGCATCTCGCATCTTTATTGAGTCTCATCACACTATAGTATATGCATACATAGTTACACAGTACGCAGTTAACCTATCTGCAAACACTTCACTGTTAGATCCAAGTCAAAGATACAAGAGAACAAAGAAATTTATCATGGACTTGGGTACCCGATCCGTTTTCTGTGCTATTTTCTTATTGTCAATTCTCAGCAAAAATTGTAAGTATGTTTTCGATTAACTATTTCCTGTGTTCCCCGAATGACTATATTCTCCTTTTTATCGCTCAATTTTAGTGGTCAATCGTCAATTGTTGATTTTCCTAGTTACAAAAACTCCAATGGAGTTCTAAGTTCAAAAAGGTTAAAACAATGAAAGAATATTGCTCCTCGAATGTATAAACATGAGGATTTAAAAAACATTGCGAACATATATGGAGAAAATTTCCGCCCCTGAGAATTTGCTGTCTGGGCTAGTCCCTACTGTGGCATTTGATTAAAATGACCCTGAAAATATTACATAAAATAATTTATTGGTATTCATGTGTAGATATTGTTAGGGTTCGAGGATTAAGTAGTCGTTGATTATAATCGCGTTAACTAACTTTGGAAAAAATATAGAAAAGAAACGTAAAACACTTTATTAAATAAAACACAATTAAAAGATGAACAAAAATTCGTATACTGTTTAACTTCTCAAATACCGTATTCAAAACACACGAAAAACAATACGTAATTCACATATGAAAAAATCACAAAATAATCACTCGCTAAACGCAACCATAAACACTTTTAAAAATCACTGAACTAACAGACTGACTGACTGGGTTTCTACTCGTGGCCTCTATTTATAGATTCAAAACGTTCTAGAAATTATTAGTACACAAACCTCTTTTTCGAGTACGTTGTTCTCGAAAGGGGAAGTAAAAAAAAAAAAAAAAATACGCAGTAAACTTTCTGGTAAACAACGTAAACATCTCCGTGTGTCGAGTTGTTAAGAGCACTGACTCTTGGTCCGGAGGTTTTGGGTTCGAACATCGCCCGGAGCGAAAATATTCTGATCAAATTTTCTCGTTCCCGGAAGTGCATGGCTGTAAAATACGCATAACTTTTTTTTTTTTTTTTAAAAAAAAAAAAACCTAAACAACCTACAATGATCCCGTATCTTCTAGAAGGCGACATAAAAATAGAAAGGAAAAGTATCGTGGTCTATATGCAGGATGTTTACATTAGAATCATAATATTCTATATACAGGATATTTACATCAGAATCACAATATTAGAGCTGATGCTCTATTCACTTCAATATTTATTGATATGAATAGAGCATCTTAACTTAACCCCCTCCTTCATTTCTTGACCATCCCAGACTGGCGATTTTAGGAATCGGTATGACTGTATCAAAAAAAATGTGTGCATGTACTTATATGTATATGTACGCGCGTGAGAAGTTATACTTCTTTTTAAAAATAAATTTAATTATATTTAAAAAAACCTGCTACCCCCACCCGGGAGTAAACTCAGGACCTACCAACTATGAAACAGAGGCCTTGCCACTGAGCTATGTTGTTGTATGAATATAGAATGAGAAAATACAATATTTAAATTTAACTCTCATCATTTTTTCTCATAACTACCTAACTCTATCAATTTTTCATAACTAACTTCATCTTTGTTAATTTTGTGTTATACTGATGCGGTGATAATTTTTTGTTACAGGTGCGCGCGCATTTCAAAATTTCACTCTCATCATTTTCCATAACGCGCCGAAAGGAGTATAACATAAACACACGCTTGCCATGCACTAACATAACCTCAAAATACCGGAGATTTTATCACCCCCCCCCCCACACACACNATTTTATCCCCCCCCCCCCCACACACACACACACCATGTTTTGACAGGACCAGACTGGCAATTTTCGTTCATGGTGTACAGGTAGAGTGCACAAAAGGATTTTTTACTTCGATTTTTGATTCTACCTACCTTGAAAAGCAAAATATCAAACTTTGAGGGGGGTGATTTTTGTGTTCATGCCTATCCGCCTATCCCAAAAGATCATTTTTGGAAAACTATTTTATTGTTTCAGGTTGTCAGCAGTATTATTATCAAGGAGATTATTATAACCAATCAAACTATTATTATCCAGATAATTATCAAGTTTCAAGTTATGAGGAAGTAGATTCGGTAACTGATGGTAAGTCATCTTCTTTTCAAACACAGCACTCACATGTTGTCTCGTTTCTGTATTTTATTTCTAACTCTTCTTACTGGTAAGTCATCTTCTTCTCAAACACAGAACTCACATGTTGTCTCGTTTCTGTATTTTATTTCTAACTCTTCTTACTGGTAAATGATCTTCTTCTCAAACACAGCACTCACATGGTGTCTTGTTTGTCTTCATTCTGTATTTTATTTCTAACTCTTCTTACAGGTAAGTGATCTTCTACTCAAACACAGCACTCAACATGTTGTCTCGTTTCTGTATTTTATTTCTATCTCTTCTTACTGGTAAATAATAATCTTCTTCTCAAACACAGCAATCAACATGTTAACGTTGCAATCTCAGACACACAAAACAAAGGAATTTAATTTAAACCCCCTAACACGCTCCATATTTTGCTGTCATGTTGCTTTTTTCGTGAATAAATTTTTATACGAACCTAGAACAGAGTCAATATTCCAGGAATATGTCATTGATATTAAAATACATCAAAAGTTATTTTTTTAAAAAATGGAAAAACCAATTTTCAACCCTGGATTTGCGAAGGACATCAAATTTCCGTCTTTTCACAATACAGGGTCGAATGTTGTGTTTTTCGTTGAAAAAAACTCCTTGAATTCTTCATACAACCTTGAAATTAGCTTTCATAGTCAAGGCCTTTGATACCGATACATCCCTCTTCTTTTCTCCTACAAATTCATAATCTCCTTTTCGATCTTCATATGACCTTGAAACGTCCTTACCATTTCATACGTACAATTTGTCGTTTTTTCCAAATCTAGGGTCAAAAATAGAGGTTTACATTTAAAAAAAAAAACACTTTGACCTTCAAAATCGCTTTGGCATAAGTGTATGTCCCACTCTATTTTCTACAACTTTTGTCTAAAACGTTTTTTGTATCTGATGTACCTTTTGAGATATTTCCACCGGAAGATTAAAATGGTACACCCTACAATTTTAGGGTACCTTATCCTAAAAACAAAGAAAATTAAGAACAAAAAAAAAAAAAATCAAAANAAAAAAAAAAAAAAAAAAAAAAAAAAAAAAAAAAAAAAAAAAAAAAAAGGTTTTTGTATGGCCATAATTGACAGTTATGATACGTGTATTACCTACCTCCATCAATAAAGAAGTATACTGGTTTTCTGTATAGTCCAGTAATCAGAGACAAAAAAAGAGTGTTTGAATGCAATATTTGGGGAAATTTTGATTTTTTATAACTGTTTGTAGGTATGGACTCCTCTTTAAAAATCTATTTTTTTTCGAACTCCCAACTCTTGTGCGTTCTCCGCCATCTTGAAAGCCACTCAAAAGCCCCTTTTTAATAATAACTCCCATTCAAGGATAAAAACAACTCTAGATGTTACATTTACAACCATAAGCAGCGCTAAACCTACTGGTCTGGTAAAGAAGTATGGATGGGGAAAAATAGTTTTACACTTAAAGAAAGCATGAGAAAAAGGCAGTCCCTCTGCTCATACTTTACTGGGTTGGCCAGTCTTTTAGTTAAATAAATTCTAGTGTTGTATTTACCATACTACACTTTTTTTATCCCCGACTATAAAGCAAGAGGAGGGGAATGTACTGAAAAGTATATCGGGTTTGGTTCCGTTTTTGGACGTAAAGGTGAAATCTATTGTTGTCTTTTATCCAAAGGCAATTGGATAAAAAACAAGGTTGTTTATTTTATTCATTATTCATTCTCATAAAGCGAATAGAATAATACAAGCATATTATAAGAATTGACATAATTTGACCACCTCTCTCGCTGATGTTTAGGTGATATATACGAAAAAATGGATAAAAACTCATTTCCGTTAACCGTAGCATTGCCAAGGGGGGAGGGGGGAGGAAGTACCCGCGTTCTAGCAAAAAGCTATAAGCTATTTAGCAAAAAGCTGTAATCAAATTATGATACTGAATTTAATGAGACCTTTAATAATTGTCACAAACAATATTTTCCAACATAGTATATAAAAATATGTATGTTCTAGGCCTTGTAAGAGATGATATTGAAGCCATAATCCTAGGGTTAAAATCGCCCTTTACATACCAAATTTCATCAATATCCGACAAATTTTATGTATTTTCATTTGTGAGCCCCTGCGGGGCCCCAAACCAAAATTTCTACAAAATACCAAAAATTGTCAAATACTCAGGTGACTGTGCATACCAAATTTTATCAAAACGAGACGACTTTTATATTTTTACATTAACTTTGTGGGCCCCTACTGGGACCCTAAACCCAGAATTTCTTCAAAATACCGAAAATTGTACACTCACATACCTTTATAACAATTTTTATCAATATCAGGGCCCCAAATTCAAAATTTCTATAAAATACCAAAATTTGTACAGTTTACTACTTGGGTGATTCAGTATACTAAATTTAATCAAAATTGGACGACTTTAATATTTTTAGCATATTTTTTGGCGGGGCATTTCCATAAAATAAAAAGATTTTTATGAAAATTTGCTGGATTTTAAAATATTCCTAAAAATGCATTGTTTGACGAAGACTTTCTTTTTTTTCTCTTTACAGCATTTGCAGGGACTAAATTTGGTTGTCCATTTGATGAGAATTACAATGTAAACCAAAATTTACTTATTGAGGGTAAATATTACCATCCGGCTCCACCTTTATATATTAATAATTTGACACATATACAAGCAATTATTACTAAAATAGCAGAAATAAATGCAAACGTGATCGCAAACGTTCCTCTCAATGAAATAGAAGAAATCATAGAGTAAGTAAGCTGATTAATTGTGTAACTAGGTGTGTCCGTGGACAAAAACGGGCGGAGCCATCCGTTTCACATAAACTTTAGCATATTGCTCCATTATTCCGTTAAAACAAGATTTTTTGAGAATACGGCACCTTTCTTGATTGCATCGTGCTGTTGAGAAACGATTCAAGATATCGTTCGAAAAATAGATATATGCTGTTTTGGCTAAACAATTAGTATTTCCTAAATTTTAATTTGCCCGATCCCGGATTCGAACTTGTAACTCTAGAATGGTTTGTCAATATTTAGTAAATTATGTCCTAAATTAAGTATTGAGAAGCTACCTAAAACTTTTTCGCTATGAGTTGATATGTTGTCGCGACAAAATTTAAGATATTGGACCTTGACTCTCTGAATTTGGTAAAAAATCGGAAAATCAGCCGAAAAATCGGAAAAGGTTCAAGATATCGTTCTGAAAATAGATATATGCACCCTTGGGTATATGCAGAATGTGAGGAAAATTTGGTAAAAATCGGTTGAGTAGTTTCGGAGGAGTAGGGTAACAAAAGTTTGCAGTTTGTAGGGAGTATAAGGCTACGCTTCGCTCCGCCCAAATATATGCTAATTAACACAGGAAGTATGATATTTAAATGATGGTAACAAACCATAGAGTAAATATGCTGATTAATACAATAATTATGCTATTTAAATGATATAGTATATATGCTGATTAATACAATAAATATGCTAATTAAATGATGGTAACAAATGATATAGAAAATATGCTGCTTAATACAATAAATATGCTAATTAAATGATGGTAACAAATGATAGAGTAAGTATGCTGAATAATACAATAATTATGCTAATTAAATGATGGTTAGTAAATATGCTGATTAATACAATAATTATGCTAATTAAATGATGCTAACAAATGATATAGTAAATATGCTGATTAATACAATAAATATGATAATTAAATGATGGTAACAAATGATATAGTAAATATGCTGATTAATACAATAAATATGCTAATTAAATGATGGTAACAATGATAGAGTAAGTATGCTGAATAATACAATAATTATGCTATTTAAATGATGGTAACAAATGATATAGTATGTATGCTGAATAATACAATAATTATGCTAATTAAATGATGGTAACAAATGATATAGCAAATATGCTGATTAATACAATAAATATGCTAATTAAATGATGGTAACAAATGATAGAGTAAGTATGCTGAATAATACAATAATTATGCTATTTAAATGATGGTAACAAATGATAGAGTAAGTATGCTCATTTAATTTGTTACCATCATTTAAATAGCATAATTATTGTATTATTCAGCATACTTACTCTATCATTTGTTACCATCATTTAATTAGCATAATTATTGTATTAATCAGCATATTTACTATATCATTTGTTACCATCATTTAATTAGCATAATTATTGTATTAATCAGCATATTTACTATATCATTTGTTACCATCATTTATGCTACTTAAATGATGGTAACAAATGATATAGTAAGTATGCTGAATAATACAATAATTATGCTAATTAAATGATGGTAACAAATTATAGAGTAGGTAAGTATGCTGATTTATAGAGTAAATATGCTGAAGAATACAATAAGTATGCGAATTAAATAATGGTAACAAATTATAGAGTAGTGATTTATTATAAGTGATTTATAGAGTAGGTAATTATGCTGAATAATAAAATAATTATGTGAATTAAATGATGGTAACAAATCATAAAGTAAGTATGCTGATTGTATGATAGTAACAAATCATGGAGTAAGTATGATGATTGCATGACAGTAACAAATCATGGAGTAAGCATGCTGATTGCATAATAGTAACAAATCATGGAGTAAGCATGCTGATTGCATAATAGTAACAAATCATGGAGTAAGTATGCTGATTGCATGATAGTAACAAATCATGGAGTAAGCATGTTCATTGCATAATAGTAACAAATCATGGAGTAAGTATGCTGATTGCATGATAGTAACAAATCATGGAGTAAGCATGCTGATTGTATGATAGTAACAAATCATGTAGTAAGTATGCTGATTGCATGATGGTTACACATCATGAAGTAAGTATGCTGATTGCATGATAGTAACAAATCGTGCTGATTGTATGATAGTAACAAATCATGGAGTAAGTATGCTGATTGTATGATAGTAACAAATCATGGAGTAAGTACGCTGATTGTATGATAGTAACAAATCATGTAGTAAGTATGCTGATTGCATGATGGTCACACATCATAGAGTAAGTATGCTGATTGCGTGATGGTCACAAATCATAGAGTAAGTATGCTGATTGACTAATGGTCACAAATCATAGAGTAAGTATGCTGATTGAATGATGGTAACAAATCATAGAGAATGTACGCTGATTGAATGATAGTAACAAATCATGGAGTAAGTATGCTGATTGCATGATGGTCACACGTCATAGAGTAAGTATGCTGATTGCATGATGGTCACAAATCATGGAGTAAGTATGCTGATTGAATGATGGTAACAAATCTTAGAGTAAGTATGTTGATGGAATGATAGTAACAAATCGTGGAGTAAGTATGCTAATTGCATGATGGCCACACGTCATAGAGTAAGTGTGCTGATTGCATGATGGTCACAAATCTGGAGTAAGTATGCTGATTGAATGATGGTAACAAATCACAGAGTAAGTATGCTGATTGCATGATGGTCACAAATCATCGAGTAAGTATGCTGATTAAATGATACTAACAAATCATAGAGTAAGTATGCTGATTGTATAATAGTTACACATCATAGAATAAGTATGCTGATTGTATGATAGTCACACATCATAGAATAATGTTGATTGAATGATGGTAACAAATCATGGCGGAAAAAAATGCCATGGCAAGATGAGATTTCAACCTAAAGTATAAGTTTGCATTCCATTGATCAAAATTGATATAATTAAGCACCCAATTTTAAGCTCTAGAATTTACTGTATACACTCCTTAGGCAGAAACCGCCAAAAACTGTCGAAAACCGACAAAACCCGTATATTAAACTTCAACCAAAGGTATTTTTTTGGAGTCAATGAATAAAAGTAATATGAATTGGGAACAAATTTCAAGCCTTTGCCCTTACCGTTCTTTCTTTAGGCGGGTTTAACTAAAACCGCTAAAAATGCGAAAAGCCGCCAACTGTAACTTCTAGTTCAACAAAAAGCTTCGTGGTCTCTAGCGGTTACCGTTCTTGAGATATCTTGTTCACAGACAGACACACTCACGGCCAATGGATGAAACACGGGATTTGAGCTCTGGGGACTCAAATCATGTTTTGGCATTGAAAACTCGACATCGAAAATGTCAGTCCATTACAATACCCAATTTCCTTTTTATATGATAAAGAAAGTAAAAATTATATAATAAGGGGTGAAACATATTATATAAACATATTATATGTTGTATCAACCTAATGGGATTAGGTATATAAATTTCAAGCACTGATACTTCAACAATCGGTTTTATTTTAGGACACATTGTGGTTGAAAAATATGCTTTTTTATGTTGTTTGGTTTATAAAATGCAATTTTTAATTTTTCATTGTGATTTTCAATTACTTTTGTTTCTTTATGGGATTGGTTCCCTACGTATAGATATGATAGATCTATATGAATCTGAGGGAGCTTTGTATTGGGTTTTATATAGATAGTTTTGTATAAAATATTTTAATTGACATATTATCAAAATTTAACCAACAAATGTGATTTAATCGAGTGAAAAGTAAGTATTTTCATTATAAGTTTTTACATTTATGTTTTATGTATCAATTTTATTTCTTCAGATTTCACGAAGCGTATATAAACCAAGATGAGTCAATCGAAGTCTTTTACGAGAATTATAAACCCATATACTTACCTCGAACAGTAGATTACAGTCTTGTAATACAAGTCTTTGGATACCTATTAACAAACTTCCCAGATGTGGCCAAACATATATATTTAGTAACAATGTATAATAACATACCTGAAGATATTAATATTCTTCGGGAGATAGTAAATACAAATTTAGTAGTACCTGCTAGTTTTCGCCACAGATTCGTCGCAGGTAAACAATATTCATAGTAATTATAAACAATAATAATTGTACCTGCTAGTTATCACCACAGATTCGTCGCAGGTAAACAATATTCATAGTAATTATAACCAATAATAATTGTACCTACTAGTTATCGCCACAGATTCGTCGCAGGTAAACAATATTCATAGTAATTATAAACAATAATAATTGTACCTACTAGCTATCACCACAGATTCGTCGCAGGTAAACAATATTCATAGTAATTATAAACAATAATAATTGTACCTGCTAGTTTTCGCCACAGATTCGTCGCAGGTAAACAATATTCATAGTAATTATAAACAATAATAATTGTACCTACTAGTTATCACCACAGATTCGTCGCAGGTAAACAATATTCATAGTAATTATAAACAATAATAATTGTACCTACTAGTTTTCACCACAGATTTGTCGCAGGTAAACAATATTCATAGTAATTATAAACAATAATAATTGTACCTGCTAGTTATCACCACAGATTCGTCGCAGGTAAACAATATTCATAGTAATTATGAACAATAATAATTGTACCCGCTAGTTATCACCAGAGATTCGTCGCAGGTAAACAATATTCATAGTAATTATGAACAATAATAATTGTACCCGCTAGTTATCAGCACAAATTCGTCGCAGGTAAACAATATTCATAGTAATTATGAGCAATAATAATTGTACCCGCTAGTTATCACCAGAGATTCGTTGCAGGTAAACAATATTCATAGTAATTATAAACAATAATTGTACCCGCTAGTTATCGCCACAGATTCGTCGCAGGTAAACAATATTCATAGTTATTATGCACAATAATAATTGTACCCGCTTGTTATCACCAGAGATTCGTCGCAGGTAAACAATATTCATAGTAATTATAAACAATAATAATTGTACCTGCTAGTTATCACCACAGATTCGTCGCAGGTAAACAATATTCAGAGTAATTATAAACAATAATAATTGTACCTGCTAGTTATCACCACAGATTCGTCGCAGGTAAACAATATTCATAGTAATTATAAACAATAATAATTGTACCTGCTAGTTATCACCACAGATTCGTCGCAGATAAAAAATATTCATAGTAATTATAAACAATAATTGTACCCGCTAGTTATCACCACAGATTCGTCGCAGGTAAACAATATTCATAGTAATTATGAACAATAATAATTGTATCTGCTAGTTATCACCACAGATTCGTCGCAGGTAAACAATATTCATAGCAATTATAAACAAAAATTATTGTACCTGCTAGTTATCGTCACAGATCATCTGGGGTCCTAAAATTTGAGTTGCAAACTATGTCCTGAATGAAGGAGTAAGATGTCACCTAAAACTTTCTCGCTTTTAGTTGATAGAGAATAAATGTCATTGAGGTTGAAGAACGTGAAGTTTTTTTTTTTTTTTTTTTTGCTCTCACCCATCCATTGTTTGTCCCTACTCGGTGTAGCTTAACATTAGAGGGATGGGATCTAGACAAAAATCTTCCCAATTTTCTTACTTTGAGTTGATATGTCGTCGCGACAAATTTCGAGAAAGAATATCATTTAATTCGAAAAGCGTTCTATCACCCATTCATTGTTTGTCCCTACTCGGTGTGGCTTAACATTAGGGACCGACCTAGACGAAAATCTTCCCAACTTTCTCGCTTTGAGTTGATATGTCGTCGCGACAAATTTCGAGTTGATAGAGAAAAAATGTCATTTAGGTCGAAAAACATGAACTGTTTTGCTGTCATCCATCAATTGTTTGTCCCTACTCGGTGTAGCTTAAAATTAGAGGAATGGGACCTAGACAAAAATCTTCCCAACTTTCTCGCTTTGAGTTGATAATATATGTCGTCGCGACAATTTTCGACAAAGAATGACAATTAAGTCAAAAAACGTAAACTTTATTTGCTCTCATCCATCCTTTGTTTGTCTCTAGTCTTTGTAGCTTAACATAAGAGTTGCAAAATATTTCCTAAATGAAGGAGTAAGATGTCACCTAAAACTTTCTCGCTTTTTTAACTGATATGTCGTCGCGACAAATTTTTAGAAATAATGTCATTTAAGTCGAAAAACATGAACTTTTTTTTGCTGTCACCCATCCATTGTTTGTCTCTACTCGGTGTACCTTAACATTAGAGGGATGAGACCTAGACGAAAATCTTAGGAATGCACCCATCAACTGTGCCAAATTTCATTGCAATCGGATAAGTAGTTTCAGAATGCATACAGTTTTGTGGGTGAAACAAACGTCGCTACGGTTTTGCGTCACAGAAAAATAAAATTTCACTCTCATCATTTTTTCATAACGCGCCTAAAGAAGTATAACTTCATAATCATTTACCCAGGGTGGCAAAACTCCCTGTGGTACTAAATTATTTGTTCTAACCTTTGTTACAGGAGTGCTCAAGTTTAAGTTTGAAAACCAACTCGGTTATGTTCTAATCAACCCTGGTCATGGCATCGTTACTCCTGTGGTACTATTTAGACACAGAGATTTAATTTCAGGTATTTCTGATATATTGAAAACTAAGCGAAAACCGCCTTCTCAATTTTTTATATTAAATTAAGCCTTCATGCTTTCGTTATGGAATTGTAGAAGTGGCCTTAATATCTTCATTAAACATGATTTCGATGGTGTCAACATTAAAAAACACCAGAAAGTTGCCACAGCTTAACTGACAAGTTTAACTGAAATCATGGCTGGGTAGGATCGCACTATTTTCTGTTTCACACTATACCTAAATATCAAATTTTTTTTTATTGAATTTTTCACTTTGAAGAAATGAAATGAAATATTAAATCTCAAAATACATTCCTTTATTAAAATACTAGCTGAGTACGAGAATGAGAGAAACAATAAATCTGACACTTACATTAATAATCATATTACAAAGTAAACGCGATCAGAACATACACAATATACAGGGTGGACCATTTTAACCTTTAATGGAGAATAATTCGACTGTAAGGCAAAATTATAGAAAAACTTTTAAACAAAAGTTGTTGTATAAGTAGGGGGACACATGACCTTCAATGTGACCTTGACATTGACCTTGGAGGTTATTTGGAGGTCAAATATGAATTTTTAAATAGGAACACCCATTTTTGACCCCCGATTCGTGATCAGAAAAAGTTTTTACAAATGACCATGACCCTCAATGTGACCTTCAACTTGACCTTGGAGGTTATTTAGAGGTCAAAAATGAATTTTTAAATAGAAACACCCATTTTTGACCCCCGATTCGTGATTAGCAAAAGATTTTACACATGAATATGACCTTCAATGTGACCTTCACATTGACCTTCGAGGTTATTTAGAGGTCAAAAATGAATTTTTAAATAGAAACACCCATTTTTGACCCCCGATTCGTGATTAGCAAAAGATTTTACACATGAATATGACCTTCAATGTGACCTTCACATTGACCTTCGAGGTTATTTAGAGATCAAAAATGAATTTGTAAATAGAAACACCCATTTTTGACCCCGGATTCGTGATGAGCAGAAAATTTTAGAAAAACTTTAAATTTTTTTGTTATAACTCTAATCTGTACAACATATTCCCGACAAATTGTTGGTCGTGGGGGGGCTATCTTCACCTGGGGGGCCTTTAGGGCACCAAATGTGAAATTCGGGTCAATTCTTGAAAACTGCAAATATCATTCCAATTTTAATGAAATTTAAAACACACACTCTTTGTAACATATCATCGGCAAATTTTGGTTCACTGTTTTTTAATTTCATCAATTTAAAGTTTGGTGTCCTAAAAGCCCCTAGATTAAGATAGCCCCATGAGACGATGATATGTTACAAAGAGTGTGTGCTTTAAATTTGATAAAAATTGAAGTGATTTTTCCAGTTTTAAAAATTTACCCGAATTTTACATTTGGTGCCCTAAAAGACCCCCGGGTGAAGATAGCCCCCCCCACGACCAAAAATTTGTCGGTAATATGTTACACAGATTAGAGTTTAAGAATGATAGGTACATATTTGTGCGTAAAATTTTCTGCTCATAACGAATCCGGGGTCAAAAATGGGTGTTTCTATTTAAAAAATTCATATTTGACCTCTCCAAGATCAATGTGAAGGTATCATTCAAGGTTATGGTCATGTGTAAAATCTTTTGCTAATCACGAATCGGGGGGTCAAAAAAGGTCACATTGAAGGTCATGGTCCTTTGTAAAATCTTTTGCTGATTACGAATCAGGGGTCAAAAATGGGTGTTCCTATTTAAAAATTCATATTTGACCTCCAAATAACCTCCAAGGTCAATGTCAAGGTCACATTGAAGGTCATGGTCATGTGTCCCCCTACTTATACAACAACTTTTGTTTAAAAGTTGTTCTATTATTTTGCCTTTCAGTCGAGTTATTCTCCATTAAAGGTTAAAATGGTCCACCCTGTATATACACATAAATTACAAACATATTACATACACGTTTGTTAACCTATGTAGAACATGGGGAGTAGTAACTGGTTAAGCTATGTAGAACGTGTTGGTAGTATTGGGTGAGGTATAATATTTGAACAAAAAAGGCATGTTATACCTGATGAGAGTGATAGAGTGCCAGATTCTTCCCGGGGGAAAAATTGATAATAGAGTTCAAAGTTTCATCGTAGCACAACAGAAATGGCGAAAATCTTGAAAACCACACGAGATCAGTAATTTTGTATGTTATATTTTTTGTTGGAAATGGTCAAATATGTTTCAGGACCACCCTGTATATTTCATTTCTCCAATATATCACCCCTGGGCCGTTCTAAATATGTATGTTCCAGGATAACCTTGTACATTTTTCTCCAATATATCACCCCCAGGCCGTTGTCAGTATATTCCTGGACCACCCTGTATATTTTTCTCCAATATATCACCTCTAGGCCGTTGTCAATATATTTCAGGACCACCCTGTATATTTTTCTCCAATATATCACTTCTGGGCCGTTGTCAATATGTTTCAGGACCACCCTGTATATTTCATTCCTCTAGTATATCACCCCTAGACCGTTGTCAATATATACCAGGACCACCCTGTATATATCATTTCTCCATTATATCACCTCGAGGCCGTTGTCAATATGTTTCGAGACCACCCTGTATATTTTTCTCCACTATATCACCTCTGGGCCGTTGTCAATATGTTTCAGGACCACCCTGTATATTTCATTCCTCTAGTATATCACTCCTAGACCGTTGTCAGTATGTTTCAGTACCACCCTGTAAATTTAATTTCTCCCATATATCACCCCTAGGCCGTTGTGAATATGTTCCAGGACCACCCTGTATATTTCATTTCTCCACTATATCACCCCTAGGCCGTTGTCAGTATGTTTCAGGGTCACCCTGTATATTTCATTTCTCCAATATATCACCCCTAGGCCGTTGTCAATATATTTCAGTACCACCCTTTATATTTCATTGAAAAATACGACTTATAAAATTGTTGGGTGTGCCAGATAGATTTTTCCTGGAGATTCTAACAATATATTATTTTTATATAATAGCATATATTATATTATGTATATGCTATATTAGGTATAGCATATACATGGCGAAAACTTCGGAACTCTCACTAAAAATTTAGCGAGAACTTCCAACACGAAGGACATGCAGGGGAAGTAACTTGCAATCCTGCTAATCCTTTCACTACTGTCCGTTTAAAATAACATTAATCCTACGGACATGAATTCACTTTTTACTGTACACTGTACCTAAAAACAAATTCGTCAATGTATTTCTTATTGAAGAAAATCGTTCGGAAAATCGTCTGTGTAGAAAACAGGATCACACATAATCATCCAAATAAATATCACTCGAATAGCCTCTTACATAATTACAGCCTAATTAGGTAGCAATGAATTTCAAAATATGCGAGGAAAAAAAAATAAACAATTTCCAGCTCCTTCCGTTCTTGTTTTAGACGGAACCGCCAAAAAGCGGCCTACAACCGCTAATAAGTGGTCAACAATAGATTAGAATTCAATTAAAAGTATTTTTGTGAATACAATACATAAAATTAATATGAATAGGCACCAAATTTCAAGTTCTAGCTCTTTCCATTCCGGTTTTAGACAGAACCGCAAAAAACTGCATTCAACCGCTAATTAGCGGCCTACAATTTTTACACTTCAACCTAAGTTGTATTCTTCAATTTCTTATATGGAATTGATATGAAGAGGCACAAAATTTCAAGTTCAAGCTCTTTCCAATCTGGTTTTAGGTTGAACTGCCAAATAGCGACCTTCAACCGCTAATTAGCGGCAAAAATATGTTACACTTCAATCTAAGTTGTATTCTTCAATTTCTAGTATGAAATTGAGATGAATAGGCACCAATTTTCAAGTTCTTGCTCTTTCCATTCTCGTTTTAGGTGGAACCGCCAAAAAGTTGTCTTTAACCGCTAATTAGCAGCCAACAATATATCGTCGGTTAAAAGCAGTATTGGTATAACTCGAAAAAATCATTTTCTACAGGAGAGCAAAAAAACTAAAAAAAAAAGAGTTCTCATTGATGTTGTTTTTGAAATATTTCCCTAAAGAATTCGATTAGAGGAATCTAAAAGAACTCATTTTAAAGAAGAAGGAATGAAGTACTTTTCTTATTTAATTCTTTTTTTGGTGAAATGTACTTCACTTAAAGAAAAATGCACTGAAAAAAAGGTCTTCATAAATGTATCCTTGGCGAATTTATTCCTTTAGTGCAGAAGAGATGTATTTTCAGTTGTTTCTCTACAGTTGTCAAGAGTTTAATACTTTGATTGATTTATATCCTTAACGGCTTTAATTTACAATATTTTATATCCATTCTGCAGGAAGAAATTCAATTTTTGCTGATTGTATCCATACCGCTAACACTATGTTATAAAAAAAAATTGGGATACACCCTTGACGCACTAAAAAACCTATTCTATTTAGTAAGTTTACATTAATAAATTTTGTAACACTACTCAGGTACTCACTGATAGATTCTGAAAAGTAATAATTAAAATAAGTAGGTACTTCGGTAAAGGTTTTGTTACGTAATTACGTATATTTAATAAAAAAAAAAAAAATTTCATCAAATTTTCAACAAAAATTTCATAGTGGTCTGCAGATGCAATTCTGGTATCTCATGAGATGCATCCGGCATCGTGTTCTGAATCTGCGATTCTGGTATCCCCTGAGATTATCGTGGCCTGCAGATGCGATTCTGGTATCTCATGGGGTGCATCCGGCATCGTGTTCTGAAGCTGCGATTCTGGTATCCCCTGAGATTATCGTGGCCTGCAGATGCGATTCTGGTATCTCATGGGGTGCATCCGGCATCGTGGCCTGCAGATGCGATTCTGGTATCTCATGGGATGCATCCGGCATCGTGTTCTGAAGCTGCGATTCTGGTATCCCCTGAGATTATCGTGGCCTGCAGATGCGATTCTTGTATCTCATGGGGTGCAGCTGGCATCGTGTTCTGAAGCTGCGATTCTGGTATCCCCTGAGATTATCGTGGCCTGCAGATGCGATTCTGGTATCTCATGGGGTGCATCCGGTATCGTGTTCTAAAGCTTCGATTCTGGTATCCCCTGAGATTATCGTGGTCTGCAGATGCGATTCTTGTATCTCATGGGGTGCATCCGGCATCGTGTTTTGAAGCTGCGATTCTGGTATCTCATGAGATGCATCTCATGAGATTATCGTGGTCTGCAGACGCAATTCTGGTATCTCATGGGGTGCATCCGGCATCTGGTTTTGAAGCTGCGATTCTGGTATCCCCTGAGATCCTCGTAGTCTGCAGCTGCGATTCTGGTATCTCATGAGATGCATCTGACACCGTAGTCTGCGGAAGCGATTCTGTTATCTCATGAGATGCATTCGGCATTGTTGTCTGCAGGTATCACCAGAGAACCTCCAACATTAATCAGATTTATAAGAACTTTTAGTACTTTTCGCAATCTTGAGACTCATTGGAGATATTGACTTCGATTTCCATCTTTTGTTTCGAGCGAGTCTCACCATTTGATCGGCACGACCGCACGACTTAGAGATGCTCGCTTTTCTTCATTCATTGTGTTTTCTGCAAAAAAGTATCCGAGAAATAGCTCAAGAGAAGTTCGCTGTGACTTCAGAAAGGGTTTATTTACTAAATATATCTTTGATGAAACATTAAAGCTTTCCTTCATTGGTATAATTAATGATTGTATCTTTAGCGCATGCAAAATCTAAGAGCTGTTAGGGTACGAATTTAATTAAGCCTTCAGAGAATCAATTTCATGATAACAGTACAGGAACAATTAGAGTTGTATCTTCTGCAAGGGTATAACTAAGAAAAAAGTATTTTATTATTACAAGAGCAAAGGTTCAATTTTTTTTTTTAATTTGGCTTAACGTCTCTTTAACATCTATTGGTCATTCAAGACGGGGGTTTTACCCTCCATTCGCTGGAAACTTGCAAACCAGCTACCCACATTGACCTCACCCAGCCTGGGTTGGGCCGGAAAAAGCCAACGATACGTGGTGTTCCCAAGCGGTCACCCATCCAAGTACTGACCACGTCCGGACGTTGCTTCACTTCAGTGATCTGACGGGAACTGGTGTAAAAATTAATATACCTATTCAGAGTTTAAAGTACTTACGGTGTTTGGAGATGCCTCTTCCAAAAGCGCGCAACTCAAAATGAAGCTCTGAGAGGGAAACTGGTGCTTTTGATTTTGTACCCATGGAGAAAAGCGCTCTCAAGTGGTTAATATTGAAGGAAGCTTCTGAGTGCATTAATCGACGCAGCTTGAAATTTTACATAATATGAGATAAAAAAAACATTTTTGATACCCCTACTGCTTTTAACCGACGATATTACACTTCAACCTAAGTTGTATTTTTCAATTTCTGGTATGAAATTGATATGAATAGTTACCAAGTTTAAAGTTCCAGTTATTACCGTTCTCATTTTAAGCAGGATATGCAAAAGCCGCTAAAAAGCGGCATAAAACCGCCAACAGTAATGCCATTTCCAGCAAAAGCTGAATTTACTGTTTATGACCGTTGGTTCCGTTGGCAGGTATTTTATGATGAGAAAATCTAAGACGTAGATAATTATGTACAATTATGATAATGACGTGAAAAAAGCAAACGAAAAGTCTTATTTTTTTACGAGACGAGACAAGATCTTTTCTCGTATCGTTTTTTTTACGCGAGAAGAGACGAGAAATTTCTAGTCTCGTGTCCTTCACTAATTCCTACATTAAATAATTTGTATGATTATGCAAGTACAATAAACTGTTTCAGTTGATGTGGTATCCTACGCTACTGGAACAGAGTACACTGGAAAATATAAATGCTTTAAAAAACTCCATTACCGGAAAGATTCCGTTCCTGTTGAAGATGATTTCGTTCTTGCTGAGGGTGCAGATAGCAAAGATTTGTATTTTGTTGGTCGACCATATTGTTCTATCCTGCAAACGACTGCCAAATTAAGATTGATACAAAACATTCGTCGTATTGTCAAAAGAAATGAGTTTGGTGTTCCACAAGTAGAAGTGAACTTTTTTCAAGTTTTATCAAAATTTAATTACCCTACAATTGATTTTATCTTGTACAATGGGAATGGCGAATATATAACACATGAAAGAGCCGAAAATTCTACTGCCAGAGTAAGTTTATAAACTGAACATTGTCTTGTCAGGATGTAAGATTATTGACGTTGCCATTCCGGCGTGTTTGACGGGGAGGGGGGGGGATATTTGACTAAAAAGATTATACTTTGTACAATAATGATCCTTGAAAACAGCTTGGTGCAAGTAGTAAGAAGTTTTTTTTTTTTTGGTGGTGGTGTCCTTGATTTTTGCTTGTGTAACTGCGATGATTGCTAAATTGGCCTCATAAATTTATTTTTGTGGGTTTATAATAAATTACATACCATATTTAGGGGATCCATTCTCCGTCATTTTTCGTTATATCCTTTAGTTTACCAATGAAAAAATGCAAAAAAAAAAAACGCAAAAAAGCGACATTTTTGGACGTAATTTGCTTCCAGATGAACTTTTGATTTTTTTTTTCCTTTCTTATTATACGCACCTGTATACTAAAAGGAATCTGTGTGCCAAATTTCAAGTCTCTAGGTTTAGCCATCGTGGAGCTACGTTGATTATCAATATATCAGTTAGATAACAACTGCGCTTTGCGTTTAAGGAGTACAGATTGGTAATACAAAGCTGCCCACAATGTAAGAAATAAAATGAGTTCCTTTGTTAAAATCAAGGGAAACAGCTTTGTTACGGAGCTCATCTCCAAATTACATATTTATATGGACACCAAATTAATGAACACTGATGTCGGTTAACTATTCGAAATATTCCATTTAAACGTTAATATGAGTTCGAGTTAGTTTAGGTTCGCACGGGGAGATCCTTGCTCATTAGGAAACAAAACTTGACGGGAAGTCACTTATCACTTCGTGTCAAGTTGTGATGGTGTTCACATCAATCTATCATAGCTCTGTTCTGAAGATAACAGTCTGAGTACTGTTAAAAATAACTTTGTATCATTCTATCATAGCTCTGTTCTGATGATAACAATCTGAGTACTGTTAAAAGTGACTTCGTATCAAGTCTATCATAGCTCTCCTCTGCTGATAGCAGTCTGAGTACTGTTATAAGTGATTTCGTATAAAGTCTATCATAGTTCTGTTCTGATGATAACAGTCTGAGTACTGTTAAAAATGACTTCGTATGAAGTCTATCATAGTTCTGTTCTGATGATAACAGTTTGAGTACTGTTAAAAATGACTTCGTATAAAGTCTATCATAGCTCTGTTCTGATGATAACAGTCTGAGTGCTGTTAAAAGTGACTTCGCATAAAGTTTATCTTAGCTCTCCTCTGATGATAGCAGTCTGAGTACTTATACTGTTAAAATTGACTTCGTATGAAGACTATCATAGATCCGTTCTGATGATAACAGTCTTCAAGCTCACAAACTTGAATTATTAATTTTAACTTTTAATTAAACTAATTAAACACTGAATCGGTACTGACATTATTTATGGGCTATCGATATCGATATAATTATCAGAAACTCTTTGTATATTTCCTGTTCTCCATAATATCGACAATATCTACATTTTCTTTCGACGATATATTAGTTTTTGATATCCTTTATTTGAGAGGTCTCTGATAACTACTGATAAAATGGAACTATTTAAAAAATATTAATGGGCAAACAGCTGGTGTAATCCATGCCATAGAATATTAAAAACATCAGGTAAGGAAGAAGGCTCACATGAAAATGATATTTGCATTCGATGTCCCAACCATAATAATACCTAATAATCAAACATAGATGAGCGTGGCATCACTTCTTATTCCTTTATTCTGATCAAAATTTTCTTTTGGTTTCAGGTTCGTAACTCACGAGTGTACGATACAGTCTGTGCAAAATTATATATGGACACAAGCTTTTTCAACCGTATCTTCAACGTTCTCAAGGATTTGCCGGTTAAAAATTTTACATAC
Organism: Pachypsylla venusta; assembly: GCA_012654025.1. NCBI lineage: Eukaryota > Metazoa > Arthropoda > Insecta > Hemiptera > Aphalaridae > Pachypsylla > Pachypsylla venusta. The sequence continues at coordinate 15,379,618 of CM022882.1, forward strand.
GCATTTTACCGCAAATACAATTCATATTTGTAATAGAAATGCCATATATTCTTAAAAAAAAAAATTGTGTTAATTTATTTTTGTTTCTTCGTATTAATATTAGTTATATTAGGAATGCCATATGGCAGATTCTTCAATACTTTTTATGTTATTTTTTTCTGTTTTAATAAATGCCATATGGCAGACTCTTCAATACTTTTTCTGTTATTCTTGTTTCTCTGTTTTAATATTAGGAATGCCATATGGTAGATTCTTCAATACTTTTTGTGTTATTTTTGTTTCTCTGTTTTATTATTAGGAATGCCATATGGCAGACTCTTCAATACTTTTTCTGTTATTTTTGTTTCTCTGTTTTAATTAATAGAATTTCAGTGAAAAAAAATGTTTCGTCCACCAAAATTCCCAATGCAGACCCCCTGAATGTTCCGAATGTGGGCCCCTGAATGTTCCGAATGTGGGCCCCTGAATGTTCCAAATGTAAACCCCTGAATGTTTTTTTTATATATTTATTAAAGCGTAATCAAGAATACATTTGAAATAAATTCCCACTTTCTTGTTGCTCAAATATTTCACCACTCAATTGAAGGACATGGGGGTCCAATTTAGGAAAATTAGGGGTCCAGAATAGGAGTCAAATGGGGGTCCAATTTTAAAGAAACCTTAATTTTGAGAAATTTAACAAAAACATAAATATATTCATTTGCTTTTTACTAAATATTTGTTTATACTAAACAACTAAAAACATTATAATGCTTTGCTTTTTCATGAAAAATAAAGTATTTGTGTTTTCTTTCTAAGATTTATTAGGAGAAATCAAAATGGGGGTCCACTTTTGGTAAACTTCCTCTATTAGGAATGCCATATGGTAAATTCTTCAATGCTTTTTGTGTTATTTTTGTTTCTCTGTTTTATTATTAGGAATGCCATGTGGCAGATTCTTCAATACTTTTTGCGTTATTTTTGTTTCTCTGTTTTAATATTAGGAATGCCATTCCATGGCAGATTCTTCAATACTTTTTGTTAATATTAGGAATGCCATATGGCAGATTCTTCAATACTTTTTGTGTTATTTTTGTTTCTCTGTTTTAATATTAGGAATGCCATTCCATGGCAGATTCTTCAATACAGTTTGCGTTATTTTTGTTTCTCTGTTTTTGATCTCTTTTTTTTCGGTGTTAAATACGACATAAATAAATGTCCATTTTTTTTTTTTTTTTTAATTTACCTANTTTTTTTTTTAATTTATTTATTCAATTTATTTCTTACAATTATAAATTCGAAGGTAGGTTTTCTAAAGGTACTATCACACTTTTTCTAAAGGTACTATCACACTATTTGTCATGATGCTAAATTTTGTCATTTTATTACTTCAAACAGTACCAAGCCGTGTGATCGACTAATAGATTTGATCAAATTCTCTATATTTGATCATATACAAAATTGCCCAAAATTTGTCTAATTTGTCATTAAAACTATTTCATTGATTTCATCAAAAATACACAAGTCAAGGAAAACAAAATTAACTTTCAGATCAGAAATCGTATTGGAAAAAGAAAAATATTCTATGGTATATTGAATAACAAATACAATCTTATTTGAAGGCAAATCATTTTATTTTAAAGTT
>CM022882.1:15395293-15417622 GCA_012654025.1 Pachypsylla venusta
CCCTAAATAATTCCCAATCCTGATACTAAATAGAAATACGTAGGTAAATAAAAAATGGTCAAAAATTCTGTCATCCGTCATACCACTTTTTTTCGTCATCACGCTTATAAAATCGCTTATCAACCTTATGAAAGGTATTTGTGGTAAGCTCTACAGCTTTTAACAAATTAGGTATCGTACCTCGATAAACATTGCATTAAAAAGTACTGCACAGGACTCGAAACCCCCAGTCCCTGGGTTGCGAGTCCCTAACCCTCCCCCCTCAAAATTTTCTATTAAGTATATTGTGCTATTGTGCACCCCCAAAACAAGAGGGCTGTATCCGCGCATGGGTAAGTTATTTTAAAGGACATAGTCAAATATATCGCGAACCGTTAAAGATAGGAAGAAAACGTTCGATACAAACCCCTTTATTTTTTTAGGGTAAATTTAATGATGGCCTTGAAATTTTTCTTAAAGGTCACATTCAAGCTTTTGTTTTACAGTCAACTTTGTTTTTATAAAAAGAATTCTGGATAAAAGAACTTTGTATCAAAAAATAAAATATTATTTGCTTAACTTCCAGTTTTCGAGATATTTTTTAGCTTAACGTGCTTTGAATAAGAGATATCTAACAAATAAAGTACTAGCAGGATACGCCCGCTTCGCTTGGCGCGTTATAGGCATGGCCGTTTATAGTTTCAACCCCAAAAGTAGCCTATGTCCTTTCCTAAAGTTTAGTCTATCTCCATACCAAATTTCATCAAAATCGGTTCAGTAGTTTAAGCGTGAAAGCGTAACATACATACAGACAGAGTTACTTTCACATTTATATATTAGTATGGATATGGATTATCGGCGCGCCCATTTTGAAAATTTGGACATAAATGTGGTAATTTTGGTGAAACATCAATGTTTTATGCTCAAATATTTGCAAAAAAAGAGTGCATGCCGTAATGCTGCACATGTTAGATTTCAGCACGTCAAAAACAAAATTATTTCGAAAACTGTAAGTTAAAACGATGAAAAGTTTTAAGCCAAAGATATTTCTTTTTTAATATAAAATTGGAAAGCAGAATAAAAATTACGGGGTTCTATTTAAAAAAAAACAAATTTGACATGAAAATAACCTTGAAGGTGACCTTGAAAAAAAATTGTGATATGTGCCTAATAATAGCCAGCGGACTAGAGGTGATATAGTGGAGAACTGAAATATACAGGGTGGTCCTGAAACATACTGACAACGTCCTAGGGGTGATATATTGGAGAAATGAAATATACAGGGTGACCTGTAACATACTGACAACGGCCTAGGGGTGATATATTGGAGAAATGAAATATACAGGGTGACCCTGAAACATACTGACAACGGCCTAGGGGTGATATAGTGGAGAAATAAAATATACAGGGTGATCCTGAAACATATTGGCAATGACCTAGGGGTGATATATTGGAGAAATGAAATGTACAGGATGATGGTTCTGAAACATACTGACAATTATAAGTGTTAAAAATTATGAACTTTTAAAATAAGTAGTCTCAAAAGATATTCCTACAGGGTGTTTTGCTATAAATGGGACCAATGCATATGGTGGGTTGCTGAGATCAAGTGGAACATTTTTTTACGAAATTGGTTAGTGATTTCTAGGAAATATGAAAATTCACAAATTGTTCTTTTATTTTTTTATGATATCCTTTTAAAAAAATCTGAACTCATAATTCCATTTGTTATACTCGGGTACTGTCATAACGAGAAAAAAGACTAAAAAATCTAACGAGAAAAAAAAGAAACAAAATACTTTTAATCGAGCATTTTTAGGACTTTGGAAAGCTGCCATTTTGGTTCACGCTCTTTTTCGAAAATCTAATTTCACAGTTGTGTCCAGAACTTTAATCGGACCTTATTTCTAAAATTTTATCGTAATCGGACCATTTTCGTGGTTCTCTCTTAACATGGGTTTCCAATTTTTTTGTTCCATTTTTCAATTTTTTTTTACAAAAAATTCTTAGAAAGAGACGCTCTTTTCATAAGTCGAATCATTTTTTAGAAGAGACAAAAACAAATTTATCACTTCTTTGCTTTTGTTTTTCAAAATTTTGATGGCACATTTGAAATCACTGGCCATCAAAAACTAGGATTTAGTGTACATCTTCTGGTCACACAGAACCCACTAAGGGGCGTTGAAAGTTGTTCAAAAATGACATTCTCCACCCTGTAACCCGGATACGCTTCGTCTGGCTCACAAACGAATTGCGTAAAAAATGTTCCATTTCATCTACAATCTACCCACCATATGCAGGGGTCCCATTTATAGCCAAACACCCTGTATATTAAATAATTTGTATAATTATGCAAGTACAATAATTTGTTTCAGTTAAAGTGAAATCCTACGCAAGTTATGAAGAGTACGCTGGAGAAAATAAAATTTTTAAAAAACTCAATGTCTCGAGAAATCCCGCTTATGGAGAAGATTTCGTTCTTGCTGAGTATCTAGGTAGTCGGGATTTATATTTTGTTGGTCTACCATATTGTTCTATCCTGCAAACGACTGCCAAATTAAGATTGATACAGTACATGCGTCGTATTGTCAAAAGAAATGAGTTTGGTGTTCAAGAAGCAGAAGTGGCTGTTCGTCAAGAACATTACAATAACCACCCCTGGGTTTATTTCACGTTGTTCAAAAGTGAGGGCGAACCAAGTGAAAGAGTATCAGTGACACTGTCAGACATGTCTTCACTTACCGACGTAAGTTTTTGAACTGAACATTGTCTTGTCCAGAATGTAAGATTATTGATGTTGCCCTACCCAGCGTGTTTGACGAGGGGAATATTTGACTAGAAAGATTATACTTCGTACAATAATGACCCTTGGGAACAGCTTGGTGCAAATAGTAAGAAGTTTTTTTTTTTGGTGGTAGTGTCCTTGATTTTCGATTGTGCGGCTGCGGCTCAAGATGATTGCTCAATTGGCCTCATAAATCTATCTATTTTTGTGGGTTTAGAATAAATTATAATCTATTTTGGGGGGATCCATTCTCGGTCATTTTTCGTTATTTCCTAAAGTTTACCCTGGAAAAAAATGCAAAAAAGCGACATTTTGGCGGTAATTTGCTTCCAGATGAACTTTTTTCCTTCCCTGTTACGCACCTACATACTAAAAGGAATCTTTATGCCAAATTTCAAGTATCTAGGTTTAGCCATCGTGCGGCCACGTTGATTATCAGTATGTCAGTCAGTCAGATACCAACTGGACTATGCGTTTTAGAAGAATTGATTGGTAACACGGCCGTTATATCCCCCCCCCCCACGGAGATGAAAATGAAATGGAGATGAGATTAAAATGAACTAATGATGAAAAATCAATGAATAAATCCATCATCCTGTATACGTCTTTTGTTTTTAGCTACTTACTACTAAGCTAAAATTATTGTTTTGTATGACACCTTATGCCTAACCTCAATACTTCCATGTTTACAAAACTTTTGTAAAGATATTTTTCATTTCAAGTTTAGTAGTTTAGTACTAGTTCGCGAAATCTATTGTGTTGTTTCCGTGTCGAAAGTTTTCAGTTGAAGGGAAGTATTAATATTATAATAACCTAACCTATACTACATCGCTAAGTGTACCTAATAATCATAGGCTCAACGCACGCGATCTATATATTGGTGAAAGAAAAATGGGCCGGAAAAGTGGCCGTAACTAAAAAACGGTCGAACATTTGTTTTTGTTTTTTTACTCCTAAACCTTCCTCGGGAGTCACTCGGCCGATTGGTGAAAATAGCATTAAAATCCGGCAGACGGACTCGAAAAGTGACTTTAATTTATAATATGTACTAGCTGAGCACCCGAACTACGTTTCGGGTATTATAAATTCGTATTATAAATTAAATTACATATTACCTACAATTTTAGATTCATAATATTACCTACACTTTTGTTAACCTGTGTAGAACATGGAGAATAGTAACGGCTTGTTAAGCTTTGTAGAACGTGTTGGGAGTAGTTGGTATTAAGTTAGATTCTAAATAAAATAAAATGCGTGTTGAAGCCTGCTGAGTAACCTGCGCCGACTTCAACACGCATTTTTTTTTCTTTTTTTTTTTTAACCTAACCCAATACTACTTCAAACACNTTTTTTTTTTTTTTGGAACCTAACCCAATACTACAAACAACACGTTCTACCCAACAAACTTGGTGTTCAATTCTATTAAATTTTATCGGCTCTACCCGTTTTTGTACATAATTTTATTTATATTGGACAAAATAGTGCAATAATTTGAATTTCCATACAAAAATCGAAAAATCGGCCATAACTCGAAAACGGTTGGAGAGTTTTGAACTCTGATAATTTTTCTGTGGTCCCAGTCTTTGGATTGGGGTCCATTCCCATCAATTGTTCTATATCTTTCTTTTATTAAATACTATTGTATTCTAGGTATTGATTGTAAGCGGATGAAATAATAATAATAATGAAGATATTACCTACAATAATATCGAAAATATATTGATCGTGTTCGTCGAGCCATACATAAGTCATTTTTTACAGTGAGATTCCGGTGAAGTTACTTTTAATTTGATTCGATGACTAAAGTTCTCTGAATTCTAATGCTACAAAAAAAATTAAAATATACAAAAGGTGACAGACACATGTTCTGGCATCTATCTATCAGCAAGATGTCAAAGGATATCTATCAGCAAGATAACCAACAAAAAAGCCGAAACATCTTAATAGTGATTAGGCCATCCAATAATGACACATCGTCAAGAACTAGTAATCTGGTTGAGAAAGGAAGCTCGGAAACATCACTTTTTTATATATTTTACCTATATTTTTTATTCAGAGCATCGTGTGTTTCAGAGCATCGTGTGAAAGGTTCTTTACCCTTAAAGCTAGTACTAAAGGGGACAGAAGCAAAATTAGATAATTCAAAAACTTTTGGTAGCAACTTTTCTACTACGGGCGCGCGAGGGTTAATTGAACTAATCTCAATACCGATATTTCCATTCGATATTCCAACTCTAATATAGATTCAACCAGTGGGCGTGGCTTCACCTCTAATCGATATTAATTCCTCTCTTCCTTTATCCTGATCAACATCTTCTTTTGATTTCAGGGTTATGAATTATCGGTGTACCAAACAGTCTGTGCAAAGTTGAATGTAGACGGTTTCAAAAAATACTTAAATCGTTTCTCCAAGGTTGTAAATAATGAGGCGGTTATGAATTTTACACTAAAATTGTATTTTGACAGTTATTCATAGGAATGCCATTCCATGCAGAAAATAAATCAATACTTTTTGATTTATTTTTGTTTCTCTGTTTTAATATTAGGAATGCCATATGGCAGATTCTTCAATACTTTTTGTGTTATTTTTGTTTCTCTGTTTTAATATTAGGAATGCCATTATATGGCAGATTCTTCAAAACTTTTTGTGTTATTTTTGTTTTTCTGTTTTAATATTACGAATACATTTTGGCAGATTCTTCAATACTTTTTGTGTTATTTTTGTTTCTCTGTTTTAATATTAGGAATGCCATTATATGGCAAATTGTTCAAAACTTTTTGTTTTATTTTTGTTTTTCTGTTTTAATATTACGAAAGCCTTTTGGCAGATTGTTCAAAACTTTTTGTGTTATTTTTGTTTTTCTGTTTTAATATTACGAATGCCTTTTGGCAGATTCTTCAATACTTTTTGTGTTTTTTTTTTCTTTTCTTTTCTTTTTTGTTCAATTATTTTCTTTTAATTTAATTTTCCCATTGTCCAACCAATTTTCGGTGTTAAATACAAGATAAGTCCAATCTTTTTTTATTATTATTTATTGATTCAATTTAATTCTTACAATTATAAATTCTAAGGTAGGTACTTTTTCTAAAGGTACCATCACACTATTTGTCACGAAGCTAAATTTTGTCATTTTTTACTTCAAACAGTAAAATAGTGTGATCGACCAATATCTATATTTGATCAACTTTGCTATTTTTGATCAAACACAAAAGTGGCCAACATTTGTCTAAATTGTCTGATAGGGTATAAACGCATGTCAAACACTTTTGTCATTACTTGATCGTTTTTTAAAACTATTTATTTCATTATTTTCATCGAAAATACACAAGTCAAGGGTTTTCCTTAAAAATTAACTTTCGATCAGAAATCGTATTGGAAAAGGAGAAATTATCAGAATTATATTTATTACAGATAAATTTCTGGTTGCTATGGTATATTACACAACAAATAAAATAGTATTTAAAAGCAAATAATTTAATTTTAAAGTCTCATAAAATACACTGACTAACAAAATTAGAGGAACGCTCAATTTTTTCAATTTTTACCCGGTGGGTAAATGTTACGAACCCATTTTATGTATATGGTATTATTTTAGGAATGGTAGTACTAAGGTTAGTATTGATATTATTCTCATGTGTCATATTTAGGCCTCGGCTACGATGAGAGCATCAAGTGTAGAGTGTCAAGCGTAGAACGTCAAGCTAATTTCCCCGGCTACGATAAGAGCGACAAAGCGTAGAACTTCAGTTATATTTTAACCATAGATGGGAGAAGACGTGCGTTACTGCTTGCTTTCAGTGAAAGTAGTGCTCTCTTAAGACTTGCATTATTAAGGAGGAAGAGAAAGTTTGGGGTACATCCCATAAATAGAGAAAAGCATGGAGAGGAATACCATCTATTCCCTCAATTAAGACAGGATGGAAATCGATTTTTCCCTCATATAAGACAGGGTGGAAATCGAAGACCATGGTTCGATGTGCTTGCTAAAGACATTGTACTCGAAACTAATAATGCAAAAAGAATTATGTTTATTATTATTTATGATTATGAAAAGAAATGAAGAGATTATATCAAGAAATAAATGTGTATTAATTACGTAATTAATTTAGAATTGTGTAAAAGTAAAAATTAAAATTACAGATCCTATATTCAAAGATCACAAATACTGAAATTCGCTCAGCGAATATTTTTATTTTTAAACAGTGTCGAGCGTCAAGCGAATTGACCATCGTAGCCACTTAAGAAGTATTTAAATTGTGCTCAATGAAAACAAAAAAATCAAGTTTTGACGCTCTCACTGTAGCCGAGGCCTTATTGTATCACAAATTTGACTTGATTTTGCACGTTATCTTCAAATACATTAAATTATTGTCATAACACAGGTAATGCATTTTGTTTAAAGATTTAACAATTTCAGTACCTACTTTACCTTTGAAGGTGTCTGGTGTATTTTTAATGTTAGTAGTGGGTTTTCTTTTCAATATGCATCATGATCTAAGTGAGGTTCAAGTGTCTAGGGCAGTGTCTGGTGTATTCTTAGTGTTAGTAATGGGTTTTCCTTTCAATATGCATGATCTAAGTGAGGTTCAAGTGTCTAGGGCAGTGTCTGGTGTATTCTTAGTGTTAGTAGTGTTTTTCTTTCAATATGCATGATCTTAGTGAGGTTCAAGGGTCTAGGGCTGTCACATTGATTGGTATGGGGCAGAGATACAAGAAAGTGGCTAATGCTATTGGGGTTTGAAAATCAGTTTTCCAGACTGGCAGCAAGAAGAGACAGGGCGGAAAACATGTAAAAAAACAACCAGGATGACCAATTTATCAATATGACGGCGCCTCTGAACCGTACTTTTACCAAAAAGACCCATTCAGGGTGAGCTCAGACAAAGTCGTAGAGTGGCTATGAGCGAGTTTACCGTTAGCAGAAGGTTGGAAGAGCACGGTATATGTAGTTATCGAGCTTTGCGAACTCCCCTTCCAACCACAGATCACAAAAGACAGAAACGTGTTTACAACGAAATGTACGGACAATGAACCGAAGAGGACTGGGACAAAGTGCTCTTTACAGACGAGTCCAGATTTTGTATAAAGCCTGATGACAGAAGGGTTAAAGTGCTCCGACGCAAACATGAGCGAAATGTCCAATGTCCAGTGCAATACTATTGGAACCAATAAGTTTGGTGGTGGCTCAATAATGGTGTGAGGGAGGGTATAACTTTGAGGGGGCACACAGTCTTGTGGAATAAGGATCCTTAACTTCTCGCAGTACGTCTAGGAGATTCTTGAAGATATTTTAGTGCCATTTAAGCCATTTATTGACGAGGAATTTGTCCTTATGCACGATATCGCCCGGCCCCAAACTTCAAATCACGTCCGGGCGTATCTTGAAGACTCTGAACTAGCTCTTACGTCATCCTCAATTTTCTCCGAACATGAATTCAATAGAATGGGACTACCTAAAACGTGCCATAAGGGAAAGAGAGAACCCGCCCAACACACTGGATGACCTCAAACAAGCTGTTACCGAGGAGTGGGATAGGATCTCACAAGAGTATGAAGACACACTCATAAAAAACATGCCGTGGAGACTGGAGACTCTAAACAGAGTCCGGNTTTTTTTTTTTTTTTTTTTTTTTTTTTTTTTTTTTTTTTTTTTTTTTTTTTGAACGAAAATGTTCTTTGAGGTTCCTACACTCTTCATGTTGAAGAAAAATAATATCTGAAAATCGACAGACTATATCGGTATATAACCAAATTTAAAATACACCACATCAGCAGGAGATTTGTTTAAAACTAAGAAGGAAATATCTACAATCTACATGTACAACAAACATCTTTTCTTAAAATAAACAACAGAGGGATGTAATAGTTCTACACACAAAATAATAATTTTATTGTTTTTATGGTCATAGAATATTTTTGTCTCAAAAAAATACCATTACCACCCTATCAAACGCACCTTGATTTTTAGGAAATCGCACGTATTCGGCTGCCTCAAATTTTGATCAATGTATTTTGAATTAAAAATTCGACATCTACCGAAGGATGCCAAATTTCGAGAATAAAGGAAGATTTAGTTTAGTACGGTTTTCCGTATCATTTATTTAGTAAAATTTTAGTTATTTTTCTCTTATTAACATACTAAAGACTCCATCATCACAACATGTATTCATAACAAACCATTATAACTTACCTCAATAAAATTAATAAGTAATCCATTCCTTTTGGTATTTCCATCATACCGTGTGCATCTGAATTTCTTACCACTTTTCCATCGTTCCGATTCATAATTGGCTAAACTTCATACGTATTATACCCGAACTTCGATTCGATTTTTTTTCTTCCAAAAACTACCAAACTCAGGGGTCGAACCGGGATTTTAATATCACCAATCGATAAGAATCAATCAGAATTCAAAAATTCCAAGCGGTTCCCAAGTTTCATTCACTTTTTCTTTTTAGTGGGAATCGAAAATCATTCCATCCACTCTCGTAGTTACCATATACAAGCACATTGTTCCATCCACTCTCGTAGTTACCACATACGAGCACATTATTCCATCCACTCTCGTAGTTACCATATACAAGCACATTATTCCATCCACTCTCGTAGTTACCACATACGAGCACATTATTCCATGCACTCTCGTAGTTACCATATACAAGCACATTGTTACATCCACTCTCGTAGTTACCACATACGAGCACATTATTCCATGCACTCCCGTAGTTACCATATACAAGCACATTGTTCCATCCACTCTCGTAGTTACCACATACGAGCACATTATTCCATGCACTCTCGTAGTTACCATATACAAGCACATTGTTCCATCCACTCTCGTAGTTACCACATGCGCGACATCATTTTCCAAAACTAGGGGAACAAATTCGTCAAAAATTATTAGGATTGAGTCTCGTTACGATAGAATATAAATACGAAGGATATATTTGGGCAACTGTTACCTATTGATTGGGGGGGGGGGGNNGGGGGGGGGGGGGGGGGAGAGGCAGATATTCTCTCTCATCTTACGCATCACCGGATAAAGTAAAAAAATGTGTGTAGGTAACCCAGGAAAAAAATCTGATGTGAACATCACACGACTTGCCCTAACTATAAAACAAGAAGAAAGTATTGTAATGGGCTAAAATTTTTGATGACGAGTTTTCAATGCCAAAACACGTTTTGAGGTTCCTAGAGGCCAAATCTTGAGTTCCAGTATTCGAGACTGCTCGAAAAAATCAAAACTGCCAACGGTACAATCAACTTTAATTTGGTCTCATTGCAGCATTGTAGTACTTTCAAATATCAATCATTATCCAATACAAATAAGAAATATTATTGAGGATGTTTGCAGTCATTTTGAGATATAAGAATTTCTAATTAATTTTGTATCGACTACAATTCAATTGATGAGTCACGAGCGCTTTCGTCTAATACGACATCTTCTAGTGAACAGTGAACTGAGGCTATGTGTAATGTGTATGGTTTAGGTTGCCTAGCATAGTGATGGCAGTGGGGGTATAGATTTTTCTTTTTCTTCTTTTCTCTTTATCTTTGTACGTTATTTTATTTTATTATTTACATGCATACGTAAAACTATTTATATGTTTTTTTTTTTAATTTTTAATTTGGCTTAACGTTTCTTTAACATCTATTGGTCATTGAAGATGGGGGTTTTACCCTCCATTCGCTGGAAACTTGCAAATCAGCTACTCACATTGACCTCACCCAGCCTGGGTTGGGCCGGAAAAAAGAGCCAACGATACGTGGTGTTCCCAAGCGGTCACCCATCCAACTACTGACTACGTCCGACGTTGCTTAACTTCAATGATCTGACGGAAACTGGTGTATTCAACGTGGTATGATCGTTGGCTATATTTATATGTTTACTTAGCCTATAATTATCTAATTCTTATTATTCAATTACTTTGAATTTTTCTATTTTACCTACACACTATTCGCATTCATCTCCATAACTACTCATTGTCCTCATGAGGCTGAGTGGTCCCCGAAAACATTCAAACCACAGTGACAAGACTAGTGTAGTGATCACAGACGTACTAGCCAAATCTCTGGTACTAACTGTTTTCCTTTCAGGCGGGAATCGTAAAATTGATATGAATCGACACAAAATTTCAAATTCTAGCTCAAACTGTTTTTGAGAAATCTTGTTCACAGCCCGGACAGCCTGGGAGATACACACTCACATAACAATAGCTGAAAGTCAACATTTGGGCTGTGGGGACCTCAAATCGTGCTTTTGCATTGAAAACTGTATATGGAAAATTTTAGCCTACTCTCCTTTCTATACGATAAGGAAAGTAAAAACAAACATATGTTCCCATTATTTCGAATACAGTACTAGATTGGTATAAATAAATAGATGTACAAGCTCGCTGTCGTTCTCAGTTGTTATTATAAGTCACAAGTAGTTTTATCTGTTCAAAAATTCCAAATGGGTTTTGATAATTTAGCAATTTATAGTTTGATTTTCTCCTTGGGGCTCCTGGGGAATTTCGGTAAGTGATTCTATCTAGCTCCATTATTTTATGAGTCCTATATTTAAGAAAAATATACCTACATTCTGTGCGACATAGATTTCAAAAGATAATATTAATTCGTTTAGGAGATGGATAATTTCTTGTGAAATTGATATGAATCGACACCAAATTCCTTTTGGATAGTCACTGATTTAATTGCATAAAGGTAGCAATTGGCAACCAAGTAAAAATCAGAAATTCTGAATTTTCAAATGACAAGTGCTCCAAAGCGGCACCGCTTTAGGGACGAGAATACAACGTGCTGTAACGCAGTTTCAATTAATATAACGCTGAAATCTTGCATGAAGATACATATTTTGCGCTAGAAATATGAAAAAAAAGTAAAAAAATAATATTAAGTTTTTTATGAATTTTCGGGGTGTCTGAAAAATAGGTTTACTCTTGCAAGTTTATACTCAAGCTAATCGTATATTTTTTGCCGAAGACTATGTAAAAAAATCTCAATTTTTTTTTTATATATATATATATATTCAAAAACTGGATGATACCCCAAGATCTTCGTTTTAATAAGATGAGAGATTTTTTTTGAATAAATCTGACTTTTACATTAGTTATTTATCATATTACAAGCGTTTAAACGCGATCGGAGCATACTACACATAGATTATATATTACCTACACGTTCCTTAACCTATGTAGTACCTACATGGGGAGTAGTAACAGGTTGTTAAGTTGCGTAGACCGAGTTGGGAGTAGTTGCATTCAGCTTAACCTTGCGCAGCCTTCAACACGCATTTTAATTTTTTTGGAATCTAACCCAATACTACTCCCAACATGCTCTACCCAAAAAACTTGGTGACGTTTAGGTGAGTTCTATGATTTTGAGTCGGAACAACCACGTCAATACCATAATGTCAGCGAAGCGAAGACCAACTTACACCTAACTATACCACATAATATATATCGTCAAAATCGGATTACTGTTGGAATGGAATATTGGGATGCGAATAGAATTTTCACAACCTGTGTTGACCTCAAACGCTTTTTTTTTTAAAAAAAAAAACTAAGCCAATCATACTCCCAACACGACACCCTGAATGAAACCTAAACCAAGAGATGATTAGTGTTTTACGGATATTCATTTAGTGTTCATACGGATGTGGAGCGTCCGTTTCTTGTAGAAGATTACAACCGTCACATGGTTGGTGTGGACTTGCTGGTTGGTGTGGACTTGCGCTCATTGGAAGATACAAAATCCGACAGAACAGAAGAGTCGGGAATGGTACTCCCGGGTTTTCTATCATCTACTGGATTTGACTGTCGTCAATTCGTGGTTGTTACAAAGACAAATTCGTAGACAAAATGGATTTCCGGACAACATTTCTCTTTATGACTTCCGTACTTAGCTAGCAGCGAATTAGTAAAAATAGGAGACGTACGAGCTACAAGAAAAGCGAGTACAGAGTCTACAGGATCCGGCCGTTCGCGTATTCAACATCAACCTCCAACCGTTGTAAGACGAGGCTGCATCAACCACTGGCCCGAGTTTACTGACAAAAGAAATAGGGTCAAGGTGTGGATGGTTATAAGTAAAGGAGCACCTGTAGTATGCACAAAATGTCAAGTGTCCCTGTGCCTTCCTAGTAAGAACAATTGTTGGGCTTACCATTTGAAATAATAAATGGCTATCACTAACATTTCCGTGTAAAATATTTGTATTTTGAAGACCTGTAATTAAAATACCGAACTCTTTGTTTACGAGTGACGAGTAAAAATAATATTTGGTTATTATTTTTACGACTTTTATAGTATTCTTTAGCATACAAAAATATTTTTTTTTTACCCCTTACTGCGCAATATTTGGAAAATTGGCCAAATCGGGAACAAATTTTGAGAAAATGAAAATTTGGATTTCCATTCCGGTATCTATGCCCAAAGACCTATACCATACTAAAATTTGAGCAAAATCGATGATCTTGCGCATTAAAGGGTTAACAGATGTTAGTTGAACTGAAACATCAAAATGAGATTGTTCTCCTCAACTCATTTGGTTAGTAAAACAAACACGTGTTTGGAAAATTCCCTGCCGACCTAACTGAACTACCTTTAACCAACGAGAAATAAAAGGGGGACAACTTCCTGTTAATTCTTTTTTAAGACCTCCGCCCATCAGTCCCAGCACTTCACGAAATGCTGCCGAACAGGTAGAAGGTGGGCAATCGCAATTGGAATTTGGTACTTCAACAAGAGCAGATNAAAAAAAAAAAAAAATGTGGGGGCCCGGAGCAGGTCTTTGTTCCCGGGCCGGGGAATGCTCTGAACGGCCCTGGTTATATATCTTTGGAATTGAAAGGCATTTGTGAATAGACTGACTGACAGTTTTCTGATATAAAATTATTTACTTCTACTACCTGTTTAATATTGTTTTAGATTTCACACTGAGCACTGATTTTTGAAGATATTTTATTTTTTGGACAGCTACCTTGCGATCAAATTACTATTATTACATTCGTCATGTCGTTATTAATATTTTTTAATTTAGGTGTTTTCGACATTTTAGTCGTTTGACATTTTTTAATTTCATTTTCGTCATTTGTTATTAACATTTTTTAATTTAAACATACGGCCGATGAAGTTGTTCTTTAATAATAGTATTAGTTTAAAAAAGCCTACAGCTGTGGACATTGCTCTTTAGTGATAGTATTAGTTTAAAAGAATTTGGCACCCTTCGGCTGCGGAGCCTGTGGACGTTGCTTTTTAGTGATAGTGTTATTTTAAAAAGATTTAGCAGCCTTCGGCTTTTGACGTTACTCTTTAGTGATAGTATCATTTTAAAAAATAAAACCATGTGTCACAAGAACAGGTTGGAGCCTAGAGTGGCAGATTATTCAAGAATGTTTCTAGATTTTTTTTCAAATGATTATACAACAGGAAAGTTTCCATTGTGCTAGTGAACAGTCACTGAATAATATCTACTTGTTGTTCGTTTATTGGCTGATTAATAGCCTTAAACCAACGACTGTGCTTGTTTCCACCAATGAGATGTGTACAAATATCTCTGGTAACATTTTTCGTGGGTTGTGTGTTGCAACTGATGTGTTCTCATTTCATCATCTCTGTGTACGGATTCTAACAACTAACATTAGATACAACACAAATCATCTCTAATAATGGGGACAAATGCAGTCGCTCTTATTCTATTAGCAAGTTTAATCTGCGGTAAGTTTATCATCTGGAGGCACTTTAGGGCACCAAACCTCAAATTCGGGTCACTTCCCTAAAAGCTGTGGTATCACTCCAATTTTGATAAAATTTAAAATAATCCCTCTGTGAAACATTATTGACAAATTTAGGTCTTATAAAGCTATCTCCATTAGGGGCCCTTAAAATAATTTCATTAGAGTGCTGCGACAACAGCGGGAGGCTGCCAATTATAATTCATATGATATTTTTACTAGAGAGCTGTGACAACAGCCGAAGACTGCCAAATATAATTCAAATAATATTTTCTCCAGAGAGCTGCAACAATGAGAACAACGGAAGGTTCTCAAATGTAATTCAAATATTATTTTTCAAATTAGATCTGGGACAGCATCCGAAGGCTTCCAATTTTTTTTTTTTTTTTTAATTTGGCTTAACATCTATTGGTCATTCAAGACGAGGGTTTTACCCTCCATTCGCTGGTAAATTGCAAACCAGCTACCCACATTGATCTCACCCAGCCTGGGTTGGGCCGGAAAAAAGAGCCAAAGATATGTGGTGTTCCCAGACGGAAACCCATACAAGTACTGACCACGCCTGACGTTGCTTAACTTCAGTGATCTGACGGAAACTGGTGTATTCAACGTAGTATGATCGTTGGCAATTTTCAAATCAAATTCTAATAATGATTTTATTAGAGAGCTGTGACAACAGCCGAAGGCTGCCAAATCTAATTCATATAATAATTTTACTAGAGAGTTGTGTGCTGCCAAAACCGAAGGCTGCCAAAAATAATAAATATAATAATTTTATTAGAGAGCTGTGATAACAGCCGAAGGCTGCTAAATCTAATCTATATAACATTGTCACTAGAGAGCTGTGACAACAACTGAAGTTTGTCAAAGGTAATTAAAATATTTTATTTCACATTAGAGCTGTGACAGCCATTAAATTTAATGCATATAATATTTCACTAAAGAGCTATGACAACAACGGAAGGTTGTCAAATGTAATTTTTTTTCTTCACATTAGAGCTGCGGAAGGCTGCCAAAACCAATTCATATAATAATTTTACTAGAGAGCGGTCACAACAGCCGAAGGCTGCCAAGTATAATTCATATAAGAATTTTACTGGAGAGCTGTGACAACAGCCGAAGGCTATTAAATATAATACATATAATATTTTTATTAAAGAGCTGTGACTACAACCGAAGTATGTCAAAGGTAATTCATATAATAATTTTACTAGAGAGCTGTTACAATAGCCGAATGCTATTAAATCTAATGCATATAATATTTTCACTAGAGAGCTGTGACAAGGACGGAAGGTTGTCAAAGGTAATTCAAATATTTTTTTCACATTAGAGCTGCTGAAGGCTGTTAAAACCAATGCATATAATAATTGTACTAGAGCTGTGACAACAGCCGAAGGCTGCCAAATATATTTTCAATATTTTGAATATTTTAAGCGCTATGATAACAGTCGAAGACTGCCACTGCTAATTGATATAATATTTTCATCAAATAGCTGCGACATCATCTGGAGCCTACCAAATTTCTACAATAAAGGAACATAAAGTTTAGTACGGTTTTCCGTACCCTTCATTTATTATTATTAAACATATTTTTTGTATAATTTAAAAAAATTATACATGAGTGAGTTCACTATCTGAGAAGGAACTATCAATTGAGCGGTGTGTAGAGATCTGTTCTGGTATGGAAGCAGCTTGTTTGGACTTGGAGTCCATCAAAAATTTCAATAGTGAGGAAGTTTATTTTCAATCGAAGGTTAAACCAAAAAGTAGCTTAAGGTTTAATGAAGATGGTGGACGTAACGCAAGCAACGTAGTATGTAATTGTTATGGTAAAAAAGGTCACTCCAGTTCGAAATATTCGTTGATGGATAGGAAATGCAATAATTGTAACCGAGATGGTCATTTGGCAAATGTGTGTAAGATGAAACGTAGGGTGACCAGGATGCATCGAGTGAGAAGAGGTAATCTGCGAGAGTGAACCCGGTATACCAAATTTGGATTTCTTCAATGTGGCCAACTTCAATGTTTATTTTGTAACCATACGTCGTTCCGTTGAAGGTTAATGATTTTTTTTATACATTTTCGAAATATTCGTTTTAATACGTTTTAAGACATTAATACATTTCCAGCTCGATACTGGTTCTGTTATAACGGCTATTTCTGAGATTGACGAGAAAAAAATTAATTTTAATTTAGACCTTGAAAAGCATAATACCAAATTTTGAGGGGGATAATTTTTGCGTTCATGCCTATCCCAAAATCACAAAGGTTCATTTTTGGAAAATTATTTTATTGTTTCAGGTTGTCAGTGTTACTCTCAAAGAGATTCTTATAACCAACCAAATTATCATTATCCAGATAATTATCAAGGTTCAAGTTATGAGGAAGGAGGTTCGGCATCTGGTGGTAAGTGATCTTCTTCTCAAACACAGCACTCAACATGTTGTCCCGTTTCTGTATTTTATTTCTAACTCTTCTTACTCGTAAATGATCTTCTTCTAAAACACAGCACTCAACATGTTGTCTCGTTTCTGTATTTTATTTCTAACTCTTCTTACTGGTAAGTAATCTTCTTCTCAAACACAGCACTCAACATCTTGTCCCGTTTCTGTATTTTATTTCTAACTCTTCTTACTGGTAAGTGATCTTCCTCTCCAACACAGCACGCAACATGTTGTCCCGTTTTTGTATTTTATTTCTAACTCTTCTTACTGTTAAGTGATCTTCTCCTCAAACACAGCACTCAACATGTTGTCCCGTTTCTGTATTTTATATCTAACTCTTCTTGCTGCTAAGTGATCTTCCTCTCAAACACAGCACGCAACATGTTGTCTCGTTTTTGTATTTTATTTCCAACTCTTCTTACTGTTAAGTGATCTTCTCCTCAAACACAGCACTCAAAATGTTGTCCCGTTTTTGTATTTTATTTCTAACTCTTCTTACTGGTAAGTGATTTTCTTCTCAAACACAGCACTCAAAATGTTGTCCCGTTTTTGTATTTTATTTCTAACTCTTCTTACTGGTAAGTGATCTTCTTCTCAAACACAGCACTCAACACGTTGTCCCGTTTCTGTATTTTATATCTAACTCTTCTTACTGGTAAGTGATTTTCTTCTCAAACACAGCACTCAACATGTTGTCTCGTTTTTGTATTTTATTTCTAACTCTTCTTACTGGTAAGTGATCTTCTTCTCAAACACAGCACGCAACAAGTTGTCTCTTTTCTGTTTTTATTTCTACCTCTTCTTACTGGTAAGTGATCTTCTTCTCAAACACAGCACTCAACATATCTCATTTTTGTATTTTATTTCTAGCTTTTCTTACTGGTTAGAGTGGTTAGCGATCTTTTTCTTAAACACAGCATTCAACATGTTGTCTCGTAGGATACTTATACATTTTGAATTTTGGATTTTTGTTCGTACCTACACTAGAGTGGAAATCGATTGAGATATTTTACTCAAGGATGTTATTTTTGTAGATACTGCGGAACATCTATGTTTTGAATTTCATCTTTCAAGCTAATCCCGAAGTGTACTTATCCATTTTGATTTTTTTAGAGTGGAAATGTATTGTATTTATTCAAAAAAATCAATATTTTACTCAAGGATGTTATTTTTGGAACGGAACATCTATGTTTCGAATTTCAGCTTTCAAACTAATCCCGAAGTGTACTTATCCATTTTGAATTTTGGATTTTTGTTCGTACCTACAGTAGAGTGGAAATGGATTGTATTCATTCAGAAAATCAATATTTTACTCAAGGATGTTAATTTTGTACTGCGCTACTTCTCAATTATGGATTTTAGCGGTTGGACACGACACCTATCGAGAAAATATCATATATTACTCATGGATATTTTGTAAAAACCCATCAGTACTATCAGTAGTATATACAGTCAGTAGTATATACAGTTAGAATTAGCTAAATTGATTCTCCATATTATTTTTTTAATTTACCCCTCTCACATTTCTCCTGCCCCTGTTCCATATTCAATCTTCTCTGCCTTCTATAACTTTTTGGACAAAAATGACACATACAAAACTTTTCTTTATCACATTTCATCTTTTAGATGTGAGAATCTATGCGATTTAATACAATTTTCCATGCGCGCACAAAACCAGTTTTCCGGCAAATAGTGTTAGTGGGGATACCAAGTAAGATATTTCTGATTAAAATAGGTTCACTAGATGTGGCTGATGATGAAGCAGACTGAGACAGTGTAAAAATGACACTTTTCAAATGGTTTTTTTTTCTCACTGTTACCGTAAATTATTATCAAATATGCAACAAAATGCACTCCAAATATTTCGCCGTGACTGTAGACAGACCTGAAAAGACCACTTTGTGACGTGAAATAATATATCACTTGTGCAACGTTCCTAGTATTTCACTTGGCGGGCGCAAGGCAACCGCGCTCCTCAATTTGTTTCATTTTTTCGTTCTCAGGTTTATTATAATTTTATTATTATCTTTAATTTTCTCAAATAATGGAATTTTCAAACCACACAGCTCCGTTTTGTAGTAAGTTACTTATCAATCTTTTGTCGAGCGATTGTCTTTTGTCTTCTTTTATACAAAACACAGAAAATAGTAATTGGATGCAAATGATTTTTATTTATAGTTGTTGAAAAATACTAAGGCCTTTTCTCGATGCCTAAAAATGCATTGTTTGACGAAGGCCTTGTTTTTTTCTCTTTACAGCTTCTGAAGAGACTAAATTTGGTTGTCCATTTGATGAGAATTACAATGTAAACAAAAATTTACTTACTGAGGGTATATATTACAAGGAGGTTGAACCTTTATATATTAATAATTTGACATATATACAAAATATTATTAATGCAATAAAATTATTAAATCAAGAGGTCATCGAAAGCGTTCCACTCAATGAAATAGATGAAATCATTCAGTAAGTAAGCTAATTAATAGAGTAAATATGCTAATTAAATGATGGTAACAAATCAAAGAGTACGTATGCTGATTGAATGATGGTCACAAATCATAGGGTAAGTATGCTGATTGGATGATGGTCACAAATCATAGAGTAAGTATGCTGATTGAATGATGGTCACAAATCATAGAGTAAGTATGCTGATTGAATGATGGTCATAAATCATAGAGTAAGTATGTGATTGAATGATGGTAATAAAGCATTGATAGATTATGCTTTTTTTATTTTTTTTATTTGGCTTAACGTCTACTATTGGTCATTCAGACGTGGGTTTTACCCTCCATTTGCAGCTGCTTCGCTACGGTTAAGAAATTCAATTTGAGATTGCGACATTAAGGGCCATATTCTAAAACTCCACATGAGTGCGAGTTGGATTGGTCACTACCACTTGAGTGTTCACTACCTTTTTTTTTTAATTTGGCTTAACATCTATTGGTCATTTAAGACGGGGGTTTTACCAACCATTCGCTGGAAACTTGCAAACCAGCCACCCACATTGACCTCACACAGCCTGGGTTGGGCCAGAAAAATGAGGCAACGATACGTGGTGTTACCAAGCGGTTACCCATCTACGTACTGTCCACGCCCGACGTTGCTTAACTTCAGTGATCTGACGGGAACTGGTGTATTCAACGTGGTATGATCGTTGGCTAGTAAGTATGTTAGATTAATACAGTAAGTATGCTGGTTGATAGAGTAAGTTTTCTAAATGATTGATGATAACAAATGCTAGGTTATGAATGCTGATTGAATGGAGGTAACAAATCATGAACTATGTATAATGATGTTAACAAACATAAACTATGTTTGCTGATTGAATGATGTTAACAAATACTAGGTTATGAATGCTGATTGAATGAACGTAACAAATCATGAACTAAGTATAATGGTAACAAACATAGTTTGCTGGTTGAATGGTTGTAACAAATCTTAGAGTAAGAATGCTGATTGAAAGAACGTAACAAATCTTAGAGTAAGAATGGTGATTGAATGATGGTAACAAATCATTCAGAGAGAATGCTGATTGAATTATGGTAAAAAACGATTGAGTAAGAATTCTGATAGAGTAACAAATTATACAATATTAAGTATGTTGATTAAATTATCGTAACAAATCATACAGGTATGCTGATTGAATGATGAAATCATTTCCTGCGCCCAGTTCACTTAGGGCATTGTATATTACCCGTCTTGTGCTAATTTTATTCTATGATTTCCCATACAAAAATCGGAAAATCGGCCGCAAATCGAAAACTTGGTTGGAGAGTTTTGAATCTGGTTTTGGAGGGGTCCATTCCTTTTTTTTTAAAAAAAAAAAAAAATCTTTTTCCGTTTTATCAGAGCAAAGAGCAAATTAGTATTGTCCAAATTTTATTTTGCCCGATCAGGGGGAACTTGTACTCTGGAATAGCTAATCATAAATTAAAAAACTATGTCATAAATTAAGGATGAAGTGGTCACCTAAAACTTTTTCGCTTTCAGTTGATATTTTGTCGCGACAAAATTTAGGATGTCAAATTTCAGGGAAAAAATGTTAACATATCATTTTCTGCACCCAATTCACTTAGGGCCTTGTATATCACCCTTCTTGTGCTAATTTTATTCTATGATTTTCCATACAAAAATCGGAAAATCGGTTGTAACTCGAAATCGTTATTTTTTCTGGGGGTACCTAAACATTACTCGTAAAAAATACAGAATAAATTTTCCGAGAAATAAACTCCACACCCACTAAATAGATCGAAAAGTTACTAAGATACAGTGCGTTTAAACGCTGGATTCTAGATTGACAGTTTTTATATTCATCTCCAAACGGGACACTGTGTGAAGTAGCATATAATAATTAAAATATAAAGACTTAGATTTCAATTTTCATTTTGCAAAATTTATATGGAAAAACAAGAAGTGTACATCTAAATATTACAGATTAATAATCAGCCATCGTCTATGTCACGTTGAATACACCAGTTCTCGTTAGATCACGGAAGTTAAGCAACGTCCAGCAAGGTAGTACCATGTGGGTGTCCACGTGGGCTATTTTTCTGGCCAAACCCAGGCTGTGCGAGGTCAATGTGAGTAGCTGGTTTACAAGTTTCCAGCAAATGGAGGGTGAAACACCCGTCTTGAATGACCAATAGATGTTAAAGAGATTTTGCGCCATTTTTTTAAAAAAAATACAAAATAAAATTTACAAAATGAGTTGACATGTTTCGTCTCCTCCTAGAGACATACTCAGAAGTCATGTAATTCAGCTGTACAAATGTACAACTCTTGTAAAAATTGCAAAGTGTTTTATTCGAGTGAAAACTAAACGTTCTAATTGTACGTTTTTATATTTATGTTCTACGTATCGATTTTATTTCTTCAGATTTTACGAAGCGTATGAACGCCAAACTCTGTCAATCGAAGAGTTTTACGAAAGATATGAACCCCCATATGTAGCTCGAACAGCGGATTACACTCTTGTGATAGAAGTCTTTCAAAAACTATTAGAACACTTCCCAGAAGTGGCCAAGTATATATATTTCGTAACAATGCATAGTCATATAGATGAAAGAAAAATTACTGAGTTGTATACAAATCCAGATGTAATTGTGCCCGCTGGATTTCTCCACAGATTCGTCGCAGGTAAACAATATTCATAGTAATTATAAATAATAATAATTGTACCTTCTAGTTATCACCACAGATTCGTCGCAGGTAAACAATATACATAGTAATTATAAACAATAATAATTGTACCTGCTAGTTTTTGCCACAGATTCGTCGCAGGTAAACAATATGCATAGTAATTATAAACAATAATAATTGTACCTGCTAGTTTTNTTAAGCAACGTCCAGGGAGGTTGTGCTGTGTGGTTAATTGGTTATCCAC
>CM022882.1:15430724-15455616 GCA_012654025.1 Pachypsylla venusta
ACCCACATTGACCTCACCCAACCTGGGTTGGGCCGGAAAAAAAAGCATCACCCTAGCCAACGATCATACCACGTTGAATACACCAGTTCCCGTCAGATCACTGAAGTTAAGCAACGTCGGGCGTGGTCAGTACTAGGATGAGTGACCTCTTGGGAACACCACGTATCGTTGGCTCTCTAATTCCGGCCCAACCCATGCTGGGTGTGGTCAATGTGGGTAGCTGGTTTGAAAGTTTCCAGCGAATGGAGAGTAAAACCCCCGTCTTGAATGACCAATAGATGTTAAGCCAAATTAAAAAAAAAAGCATCACGAGGGCACGCACACACGTGGATGCCCACATGATACAACCTCGCTGGACGTTGCTTAACTTCAGTGATCCAACGGGAACAGGTGTATTCAACGCACCATAGACGCTGGCTCCTTTATAAATAAAGAAATATGCTACCCCACTTGAAAACTCATTTATAAATGAGTTTGTGTTAAGTGGGGTTCAACCCATTATAGAGCTGTGGCAAAACAATTCACCTCAGAACACCCGACCCCGGAAGATCAGTCAGTCCCAATCGAATTAAAATGGACCCAGACCCAGCAGATTCATGTTAATAATTATCCAGAAAAAGATTCCTGTAAAAATTAGTTAATTCCTCTTCTCTTTCTGCATCACTTTGAACCTCTCTCGTAGGTGGACATTTTTGACAATGAAAGGAAATTTCTTAATAATACAATTTGTGAGTGTGTGTTATGAATACTCAATATATTGGCAGCCATTTTCTTTTTTTAATTAAAAAGGAAACCCTAAAACAAATTTGTCGAAAACAACAATGCTAAGAATTATTATGAAATTTCCACACAACAAAAGAATATATTTTTGAATGCCGTGCGCCCGCCGCGCCGCGCCGTACAATACGTATATTTCGTATTCTAAACAATAATGCGTTATTAATATTGAAAACGACAACATATATCTTTTTCCTCCCTTTCATTCCTTACAAAACCCAATATTTTTTCTCCTCGGTTTACAGTGGCGTAAGAGTGGGGGGCGTATGTCCTATAGTGCAAGCGGATGGTGCGAACCTAGGGGAAACCCGATTTTCGATCAAGGAATTGAAAAATCCAATTGATTTGTAAAATTATGATACGCAAAAGTCAAAGAACTACAAATGTCTGAAGAAAATTGTCTGAACCAAAGGTCATGGTCAGCTCAGATTGTCTGAGCCAATGCTCAGAAATGCTAATGTTTGAAACCAAAAATTGTCTCGCCCAATGGTAAGCCCAGATTGTATGAGCCAAAGGCTAGAAATACTAATATCTGAAGCAAAAAATTGTCTCGGCCAATGGTAAGCCCAGATTGTATGAGCCAAAGACTAGAAATACTAATGTCTGAAGCAAAAAATNCCAGATAGTGGTTCCATTGTCGAAATTTATGATGTTGCCTTCAAATTATTCCTCAGTTGATGCAATACAGTTCGAAGCACTTTTGTGTATTGCCTTCATCTCAATTTGTGATGTTGTTACCTTCAAAGTATTCCTCAGTTGATGCAATACAGTTCGAAGCACTTTTGTTTCCTTTAATGCTTCTATTGTTTCCTCGAAGGGGAAATCTTGGGAGGAGAAATCAAATGAGGGGGATAGGGAGTTTCCTTAATGGTATAAATTAAGTTTTTGGTGAGAAATGTTTGGACTGCATCGGCTCATTCAAGCATGTACGTACCAATATTTGTTTGTAGGATAATATTCAGGTCTTAATAGATTTATGTGTACCTAAGTTGTAATATTCAATCCTTATGATATTTTCTGTAAACAAATAAATTCGTACTTACCTTCCATTTAAGATTCTTCAGAAATTGACGCTCTTTTCAAAAACGTCAATGGATTCTTCCGCTTGTCAAACCTAGATACATTCATTGATGTGTCGTGTGCTTTTTCATATCCATTAAACATTAGAGCTTTACTTAATTTCAAATTTCCATACCATCTAAGGTGGAATAGGGTGGAAAGGCCCTCTAAGACAAACAACCGCCCTAATATACGATTTGTCATGCCATTTTGATGAAATTTTCTGGGATTGTAATACTAGGTCCGAAAGATCTCCCATGCTTTCTTTATTGTATAATATGATACATACGTTTACGCGTGAGCAAAAGAATTATCCTTTAGATCGCGAAAATTGTCCGTGTAAGAGAATGTTTACGGCACTGATGGAATTTTTTTCAGCCAGTAAAATAATAGACACATTGGCAAAGTTTTTTTTTACCTATGATTATTTATTACCCTATACATACAAGTTTTTTAAAGAAACTTGAATATAAAATACCAGCGATTCAGTGAATTGTAGATCTTAATCAATTTCCAGGTGGAGCCAACCAAGTAAAACATAGCTGGGCGTTACTTAACTTCAGTGATCTAAAACTGGTGTATCCAACATTTCATTGACGCTAGCTAAACACTCTTATGAAATTGAACACAAATATAAACACTCTTATGAAATTGAACACAAAATGGTCACTAGTGACGTCATGAATAATTTCAGGACGGTGAAGTACCTATCATACCTTGCGTTAACATTATTATGGACAACTTGTATAGTTAAGTAGACGCCTTATTATATAAATGCAACAAGTAGCACACGCGCAAATTCAGATGCACATTGCATATCTAATATTTCCCAGACGGTCACATAACTATTCATTTTCTCTGTCCAGCACTTCGCAGGGATTCTGTAGAATTTAAAATGTAGCTATACTGACAACACTTTATATCAGTTTTAAGATAATACCTATGTCAGGCAGCTAAATTCCAGAGAGAACACACCAGTTCTCGTCAGATCTCTGATGTTAAGTAACGGTGGGCGTTGCGTACTCGGATTAGAGCCCGCCCGATGTGTAGGCTTTTGTTGATTAAAGCGTAATGGCAAAAGGACTATACTCATAATAAGTTCCCCTAGTTGTAAACGATATCTGCGGAGTCAAAATCTCGTACCATAAAAATAAGGCTGCTCTCAGACAGCCGCTTACTAGCTTATCATATCGCATAATTGTTTTTATAACCAAGGACAAAACAAATACACATGTTATTATGGGAGTCCGCAGATCGAACAATACTTACTTAGCCTATAATAAAGCATGATACTTAGCACATTTTAAAAAACAAATTGGCACATCTCAAAGTTTTGATATTGGAAATGAGTATTTCAATAATAATAATTATTGTCAGTTATTCGATTTATAATTAGGAAAAATGATTAGAAACAAAAATTATATAATTTTTTTTTTTAAACATACTATGCATTTTAACGGTTATTGTTTTACCAAGTGTTTTCCCAGAGAACACTTGGTAAAATTATGCAGAGTAGTTATTAATATGCTTCGTACAGATAGGTGATATTCTTTTTTTTTTTTTTAATTTGGTTTAACGTCTCTTTAACATCTATTGGTCATTGAATACGAGGGGTTTACCCTCCATTCGCTGGAAACTTGCAAACCAGCTACTTACATTGACCTCTCCCAGCCTGGGTTGGGCCAGAAAAATGAGCCAACGATACGTGGTGTTCCCAAGCGGTCACCCATCCAAGTACTGACCACGCCTGATGTTGCTTAACTTCAGTGATCTGACGGGAACTGGTGTATTGAACGTGGTATGATCGTTGGCTAGGGTGATGCTTTCTTTTTCCGGCCCAACCCAGGCTGGGTGAGGTCAATGTGGGTAGCTGGTTTGCAATATAAGTGATCTTCCTGTATTATACTGAGCACTTTAGTCAAGGTAATGTGCTTCAAAAAACCGTGCGTAATCGGGTGAGCGAGTAAGCGGCTGTCTGAGAGTACCCTAATAGAAAATCTAGACTACCTATTAAAAAAAAACAGTAAGTAATCGGGTAAGCGGCTGCCTGAGAGTGCCCTAATAGAATATCTAGATTACCTATTCAAAAAACAGTAAGTAATCGTGTAAGCGGCTGTCTGAGAGTACCCTAATAGAAAATCTACACTACCTATTCAAAAAACAGTAAGTAATCGGGTAAGCGGCTGTCTGAGAGTACCCTAATAGAAAATCTAGACTACCTATTCAAAAAACAGTAAGTAATCGGGTAAGCGCCTGTCTGGGAGTACCCTAATAGAAAATCTAGACTAGCTATTCAAAAAACAGTAAGTAATCGGGTAAGCGAGTAAGCGGCTGTCGGAGAGTACCCTAATAGAAAATCTAGATTACGTATTCAAAAAACAGTAAGTAATCGTGTAAGCGGCTGTCTGAGAGTACCCTAATAGAAAATCTAGACTACCTATTCAAAAAACAGTAAGTAATCGGGTAAGTGGCTGTCTGAGTACCCTAATAGAAAATCTAGACTACCTATTCAAAAAACAGTAAGTAATCGGGTAAGCGGCTGTCTGAGAGTACCCTAATAGAAATCTAGACTACCTATTCAAAAAGCAGTAAGTAATCGGGTAAGCGGCTGTCTGAAATTACCCTAATAGAAAATCTAGATTACCTATTCAAGTAATCGTGTAAGCGGCTGTCTGAGAGTACCGTAATAGAAAATCTAGACTACCTATTCAAAAAACAGTAAGTAATAGGGTAATCGGCTGTCTGAGAGTACCCTAATAGAATATCTAGATTACCTATAGAAAATTATAATAATAACCCCAAAGTCAACATCAGTGAAAGTAAAATAATAAAGCCATATCTGGAAAATTTATCTTACACCTTGTACAACGACCAGCATCCCCCCCCCCCNAGCATGCCCCCCCCCCAACTGGGGGCGTTACAGACACAGTAAATTAAAGAGAAATAAATTTCACAATTTTCATTTCAGTGGTTGCAGTGAATTGATGAGGAAGATCGTTCGGAATATTATTATAAGCAAAACGTGTGCACTGAGTAAAATAGGTATCTCGTCAGTGTTTCTTAAACTGAGAGCATCAACTGAAATGAGCGTCGACCCATCTTCTTATTCTTATTTTACTTCACCCTTTCAAAATTCTATTTTGGGTCGGCGCCGCTTTCCTGAATTCTACCATGCCACAACCTTCTGTTCGGTGCCTACTCTCTTTAGCTGTAACACTTTCCTGGCAGAGTAATCCTAGCTAGCTTCTCACAGTATCAACTGAAACTGCGTATAGAAAGTCACCTTTTTCTAATGATCTCTCATCATTGGTTTGAAGCAGAGTTTTTTAAAAGCTGGGTGCCCTTCCCAAAACTAAACCTGGATTGCTTCCCTCGGTGGCTACATTCTACCCATGATTACGACTATATTGGAAGGAAGCCTTCGAATATAGTTGGAAGAGACGACCACTCAGATCTTGAGAAGCTCTTTGGAAAAAGGAATAATATGACTAGACTGTACTTTTCCGCGAATTGAATTCGTTGACCTCACCCAGCCTGGGCTTTTCCGGAAAAATAGCCAGCATCACGAGGGCGCCAACCCACATGGTACAACCTCGCTGGACGTTGCCCAACTTCAGTGATCCAACGGGAACTGGTGTATTCATCGTGCTATGGACGCTGGCTAATTAACTCGTTTATTTGCTTTCTCGGCGGCAATAAGAAGGCAATTTAAAGAAAGTATTCAGATTGATAATCACTGATCTGCGTATTTACATTGAATGTAATATTTTCATTTCATTTTGCAATGCAGATTGCAGATGGAAAATACGTACACACACTCACGAAACGACAAAAAAATGTGATAAGATTTTTGAAATTTATAAAAGTACCCCCCCCCCCCTCATACGTCCCCTTCCACCTTCCACACTCGTCAGCGAGATGCTCATTTTGGTTTATTTATTTATCGTATTACTTTTTACGTTACATCTTACATCGTACCGATATTACAGCGGGGATGGATAAAAATAATTACGAAAAAAACCTGTCAATCTAGCCCATGAGGTTATTAGTTTACTTTTCTCGATATTACAGCGGGGATGGATAAAAATAATTACGAAAAAAACAATGCCAATCTAGCCCATGAGGTTATTAGTTTACTTACCCGGGTATTACGAAAAGAACGATACCAATCTAGCACATGAGGTTATTAATTACTTTTCTCGATATTAGAGCGGGCATAGATAAAATTAATTACGAAAAAAACCTCTGCCAATCTAGTCCATGAGGTTATTAGTTTGCTTACCCGATATTACAGCAGGTATGGTAAAAATAATTACGAAAAAAACGATGCCAATCTAGCACATGAGGTTATTAAATACTTTTCTCGATATTAGAGCGGGCATAGATAAAATTAATTACGAAAAAAACCTCTGCCAATCTAGTCCATGAGGTTATTAGTTTACTTTCTCGATATTAGAGCGGGCATAGATAAAAATAATTACGAAAAAAATCTCTGCCAATCTAGACCATGAGGTTATTAGTTTGCTTTCTAAATATAAAAAAAAATCATGATTTTCTTTAGAATGAAATCAATTTAATTAATCAAAATTGTGTATTTTTGGAACTTTATGAAGAACGTGTTCACACGTGTGAACATCGGTCCCACGGAGTACCTCTATTGTGTTCACGCGTGTGAACTCATTGTCTATTGTGTTATATTATTTCTCTATTAGAAATACACAATGTAGCGAGGGGAGCAAGCCAGCTACATCAGATGAAGGTCCTAAGCCCTAGTAAATACAGAAGATTAGTTTTTATAAAGAACATCTAGCGTTTAAAGGAAATCTGCTCCAAACCAAAGCTAGAAAGTCATCAGCAAATAGCAGTTTCCGCGCATACATAATGTGAGATACAAGCGAGGGTTACCGTGTCAGGAAAGGGTACGGCTAAAGAGAGTAGGCACAGAACAGAAGGTTGTGACATGGAAGAATTAAGGAAGGCAACGCCGCCCCCAAATAGAATTGGGACGATATAATGAATCAAGTTCTACAAACACAACATTTTGTATTCACCGTATTAAAACTCTTGTAAACAAAAATAAATTAAAAATGGCAATAATCGAAAAGTATGGTGTCTACTGTATACGTTAAGCACACTAGGGGCAATTATTATATAAAGAACATTATCGAAAATTCACATTAGTTCAGTGAAAAGAGAATACTTTTGAATCCGTAGGCTCCCTGCATATCTCAACATTTCTCGATCTCTGTACCAACGACCTACTGCACTGTCTACCATTTTCAAAAGAATCAGCAGATTTAAGAACAAAACTCGTAAGAGAATATAGATGCTTTTTCAAATTTTCATTCAGTGTAACACTTTTGATCTAAACTACATCCCACCAAAATTTCAGAGAATTCGTTCGAAAGCCTATTTCTATTTTTTTTGTGCGGGGTTCTTTTCTAAGTTGTGTTTAATGTTGTTGTTTTTAAATGTCGCAATAAAAATATTATTCATTAAAGTATTCATCGAGGTCCACATCATATATATCCTCCTTGCAGCAATATCATATAGCAATATCAATGTGCCTCCTCATCTTTTACCTACAATGCCACATTCGTACAACACGAGGAATGCAAAAGATTTAATCAAAATCAATTTGAAAAATTCCCTGACTTTTGGCGTGTTTTCGGCGTTTTTTCCTAAATTCCCTGACATTTCCAGTCTCCTAAAATTCCCTGACAATTCCAGGTATTCCAGGATTTCCAGTCTGGTAGACACCCTGTTTAATACACTCCAGATAATCGATTTTTGGGGAATCAATTTTGGATAAAGGTATTAAAAACTATAACAAAATAAATAATGCTAATAAAAGCCTCAACTACAAAGATTTTAAGTCGTACTTAAAAAATTGTTTCTTAGAAATGGCTCCCTATGGCCTACAGGAATACTAATAACAATTTCAGTTTTCTTTACAAGTCATTTTAATTTTGCAGTTTATTCAAATATTGTTAATCTATTTTTATGTTTTGATTAACTTTTTTTTTATACATATTTATATTTTTGTTTGAATATTAGGGGTGGGGGTAATCCCAATTTTGTAATGTGTCAGCGGTTTTTGAACCCCCTGAAACACACTAAATAATAATAGTAATAATCACCAACAGTATAATAAGTTCCAAGAAAAATGTTAAACTTATCAATCTAAATACATTTAAAACGTACAACATGTTTACGTAATATATGATTTATCAACGTAACTTTTCTTAGAAAACGTGTATCACAATAATTACACTGAAATTTCAGTCCACTATGAGATCGCATATGATAAGCTAACGAACTTTTACCTGAAAATGTTTTATCACATTTCTTACATTTAACTCTTTTAGCATCGTGTAAACGTAAATGATTTCTTAATACACTCTGACCAGAAAAATATTTGTCACACTTTTTACATCGAAATCGGACACCCTTATGTATTAACATATGTTTATCTAAAACATATTTTTGTGAATATGTTTTCTCACATTGTTTACAACCAAATCGTATGCCATTATGTAATCGCATATGACAATCGATACCACTTTGTCCAGAAAAATATTTGTCACACTTTTTACATTCATATTTGTATGTACCATTATGTTTCAGTATATGTGTTTTTAAATATGATTTCCGAGAGAACGATTTATCACATTCGTTACATTTATATCGTAACCCAGCATGTAAAGACTTATGATTTGATAATGCACTTTGACTAGAGAAAATTTTCTTACATATTTTACAATTGAATTTAACACCTTCGTGTATACGCATTACATGAGTAATTAGATTATCACGACGTGAAAACATTTGAGAACATCGTGTACAACGAAATCGAACACCTTCATGAAATCGGATATGATTTTTTAGGGCAAGTTTACAAGGAAAAAACTTATCACAATGATCACACTTGTATTTGATACCGTCATGAATTGATACAATGTGAGTTTTTAAATATTCTTTACTTGAAAATGATCTATTACAAAAATTACATTCGTATCGTACACCTTTATGCTGACCCAAATGATAGCTCAGAGCACTATTACCGGAAAATGATTTCGAGCAAATATGACAAATAAATTTCTTACTTTGTTTAGATTGCAATTTTACACTTGATGTTTTGTTTAATCTTTTGGGTGTTTCATTTTCAGAGTCTGTCAGTTTATCATTAAAACTGATTTGATCTAGAGGAATGTCACTGTCTTTGTCTCTTTCTAGAGAATCGTGAGTTTTATCCTCGGAGTATTTTTTATTTGATTTTTTTGAAGATAATTTGATTTTCTTTGGCTTAGGTCGTTTCTTTGTTTGTTTAATTTGTTCGGGTGTTTCATTTTCAGAGTCTATCAGTTTATGATTAAAACTGATTTGATCTTGTTTGAGTATCAATTGTGTGGGGCTTTCAGGACCTACTATTATGTCTTCTGGCTCAAGTTTGACATAGACTCCTTCCATTTCAAAGATGCCATCATCTTTATTATTTGGATCAATTATTACAGTTTCGGATGAATCGTCGTCGAATTCCTCCATTGTTTTAAGTTCTAAAAATGAATAAGCTAGTTGTTACTTCTTACGACTTTCGCTCTGACTGTTTGTAAGCCATCAAGCAATCAATAGAGACATTATCGTTTCTGATGGTAGCTGGATGTATGAAACTGCAGCTTAAAATAAGTCGTTGTTTCCTGCGAAAGTTTTTATTTGTCATCTTTTAATCATTGAGGCTAATAATTGATATGTGCCCCAGGCCCATGTTAATCACTGCAATAAAATAACATCAGTAACACAAACATAATAAAGAGTTGCTTTCAGTATTATTTTGCAATAAAATCTTAGGTTGACTCAGTATGTATGTGAGGATGTCACCCTGAAGTAACTTCTCACAATATCAAGTACCTATGGCCAATGTTAACAGTGAAAGTTACGAAATATCCAATTACGAGTCGTAATTGGATTGGAAGAAATCACACCATCGGAAAAGACCCTACACACCCCTACCGCAACTTCAAAAGCGTCTTCTCCTGTGGCTGTAGAATTTTTTTTCTCCAAAATACTTCTATCTGTTTAATCCCAAAATTGGACAATCTCTTATAATCGGGCCGGTGAAATTGTACCAATAAATTGAGGGGAAATATTTTTTTTTCGTTACAATTCCAAAGGTACATTATTGAAAATGAACCAAAAACGTCATTTTTGGCGATAACTCGCTTCCAGTTGAACATTTGATTACTTCCTCTTGTTATTCAATCAGTATAACAACTGGGCTGTGTTTTTTATAAATAATATCTATACATCCTCAATCCTCTATATGTCCGTGTTTTGGGCCATACATGTTCTTTGTTTTTCATTTTGAGAATCTATACTGATAAAACGCAAAGCCTAGTTGGTAGACTGCCTGACTAATAAATAATAAACTTAGATAGCTCCACGATGAATAGATGGAAATGAAAATTTGGCACACAGATTCTTTTCAAAATGTAGCTATGTAATAAGAAAGGGAAAAATCAAAAATTTTATTTTTTAATTGGGTTCTTATATA
This sequence comes from Pachypsylla venusta, assembly GCA_012654025.1. Lineage (NCBI taxonomy): Eukaryota > Metazoa > Arthropoda > Insecta > Hemiptera > Aphalaridae > Pachypsylla > Pachypsylla venusta. The sequence continues at coordinate 15,441,112 of CM022882.1, forward strand.
CTATTTTGGGGGTCCATTCTCGGTCATTGTTCGTTATCTCCTTTAGTTTGCCCAGAAGGTTCACTTTTGGCGGTAACTTGCTTTCATTTGAACTTTCGATTTTTTTTCTTTCTTATTACGCACGGACATACTAAAAGGAATCTGTGTGACAAATTTCATGTCTCTAGGTTTAGCCATCGTGGAGCTAGGTTGATTATCAGTAAGTCAGTATACCAACTGGGATTTGCGTTTTTTGAGTATAAATTGTCAGCCTCGCCTTATATCACGGTGTCCACAGTTTTATTTAATTCTCAAAATAAGAAATTCCAATTTTTGAGTACAATTTAATTTAAAATAAGTACGAAATAATATAAAAAAAAACTTTTTCAATCCAAATTCAAATTACCTAACAGTTCTAGATAAGAGAAACAACTCACTTGTGAATAAAATTGATAACCCAAGGAAAATAAGTAATTCTCTTGAAAGTGGAGAGAAACAATACAAATAAACTCTTCAAATTTCAAATGCTTCTACATTGATCTTCCTTTTAAGATGGATAATAGGTATATAAATTTGATCAGAAATAAATTTTAAAATAATCGAGAAATTGATTTTACTGAACTCTGAACAAGATTTCAAATAATGAATAATTCAAATTTCCAATAATCAAATGTGACGAGATATAGGTATACGGTGTTGCCAGGTATACATTCTTGTATTTCCGTACAATTGTACAGATTTACATTTTTATATTTTTGTGTACGGAAAATTCCAAGAACACGACGTGTTGCTGGTTGTTCAAAGGTTCAATTAGCTTTGTGTTGTGAGGACAACTGAGAAACTGTGGGAGGCCTCAGTTAATTTAGATATTACCTATATAAAATTTTAAATGCGTCCAAAAAAATTAATGAACTTAGCCAAGGCGCTAGATATTATATGAATTTTACTCTTCTCACTAACTTTGTATTATTTTAATATATTATACTTAGTACAGTGGACTAGTTTCGAACATCATCAGTAGGGCCAACCAACACAACATCAAATTTGAAATTAGACAACAAAGAAAAACTGCATACCTTGTTCAAATAATTATAAATCCTGCATTAAATTGTGCATCTTACCTTTTTATTCCGCAAGTAGAGTATGATCATTTCCAAAACATCGCCAGTAACCAGTAACACTTTTGAGGGTCTAGTAAAACTGTCTTTCACAGATTTAAATACACAGACAAAAAAGAACACTATCATTAAAAAATGCAAGAACGTTTAAACCTTACCAGGAGGCCCTGTTTTGCCAGACGCCTTGAACACATGACCATTACGGCCATTATAATATATGCCTATACCAGTTTCCCCTATAAAACCTCTCCAACTATGGAAATCACAAGAATAGCTATCTCGTCGGTTTTTTTTTTTTTTTTTTTTTTTTTTTTTTTTTTTTTTTTTTTTTTTTTGCGTTAACTTGCTTCCGCAAAACTTTTTTCCGTTCGTATCTACATTGTAAGAGGAACCTGTATTTCGTATCTACATTGTAAGAGGAATCTGTATTCCAAATTTTTAAGTTTATCCTTCATGGAATTACACATGGATTATGAGTCAATGTCTAACAAATGGGCTTTGCTTTTTAAGAGCATGTTGCACCAAGCCCCTTAGGGTGCTCTCAGACAGCCGCTAAGTTACTTATCTTATAGCATATAATACTTTTTTTTATATAAGCAAGAAAAAAAAAATACACACATGTTCTTATGTCAGATCGAGCAATTAGCACACAACCTATAAAAACCAGTGTATTTGTTTTTCTTTGCATATATGCGAATATGTGTGCTATGTGATAAGATAAGTAAGTATGCGGCTTGTCTGCGGGCATCCTCTTAGGGTTAAACCTACGACAAGAATTTTCTTTCTATCAATCATTTACCTTCAAACAGAAGGCCAAATGAAAATAATAATGTAGGTTTAAACGTTTCTTACACAATAATTTATTTTAAAATTTACACAATGAATTAAATAAAAATATTTAGATTTTACAAAAAAAACTATTTAATTCATTTTTAAAAATTTTCACTAAATATTAATTAGATTAAAAAGAATAGATTACACTCTAGATTTTTAGATTCACTATGGAATAAAAACACTTAAAAAACTATTGGAAGCTCACAAATTTACATTGCAATGCATTATTTTTAATATTTTAATTTAACTAATGAATAGATACTATCAATTAAATGATTATAATATAGAAATTTATTGATTTAATTCACAAAATTATTATTTATAAACGAAAAGAAAAATATTTTACTTAAATTTTAAAAATGAATATAAATATTATTATAAATTTTTTATTATAAATTATTTATTATTTTACGATTCTCTTTTTTAAAATATTTATATTTTATTTTAATTATTTCTTAATCGACACTGACAATTCTTATAAGTTATCTATTAATTCACAATTTATTTATTAATAAACGAAAACGAATTTTAAACAAATCTAAATAATTATTGAAAGAAAAGGATTGAAGTTAAAACTACAACAACATAATTATTAATTTAGATTTTATTAAAAAACAATAATATAATACTATACAATACAATGGTTTTTAAAAAGCTTTCAAATTTTCACAATAATAATTAATTAATAATAAAATTATAAAATAATGAATTAATACAGATACAAGATCACTGATTTTATAAAAAACTAATTAATATAACTATACAATTACTAATTAATATAACTACACGGGCGCGCACTCAGATGATTACTAATTAAAATTGAACGCAAAAAAATTAAAAACTAGAAATTAAGTTTTTGCTGATGAGGGTTGACAGGGAACGGCTAGATAGAATCAAAAACAAAATCAGGTAGAAAACTGAAATTTTAAAAATGAACATATACAGGGTCCTCGGTGTCATGATTTTAGATTTAGAAAATAGAAATATCACTATGAGTTCTGTGAACTGTAGACCTCACATTGTTAAAATGAGTTTATTTTGTGTGTGTGTGTGTGTGTGTGTGTTTGTATACTTTGAGTGTTTCACAATTTTTAAGTGTTTTTAAGAGTGTTTTACCTTCTATACTTCAAATATCTCTTGTACTGATTCTACCCTCTAACACTGCCGCTTATAATCTTCTTTAACTTCACCCTTTCCCAATTCTATTTGGCGTCTTCATTGCTTTCCTTAATTCTACCATGCCACAACCTTTCGTTCTTTGCCTACTTTCTTTAACAGCAAACTTTTCCTGACACGGTAACGCTCGCTTACTTCTCACAGTATCTATAGAAACTGCATAGAAAATCGCATTTCACTTATGATCTATCATTATTGGTTTAAAGCAGACTTTTATTAAAGCTGGATGCCCTTCTTAGTAATAACATTCAAACGCAAAATCGAAATATTTGTAAAGCCCTGAAAATTTCGACCTCCCCGACGATCGAACCCTGGTGTCCTGGGTACAATTCCTGTGTGATGACCATTGGACCATGAAGACTGCTCATCAGCATATTATACGAACATAATAATATACAGATGTTGACACTGAGTTTTATCAAAATCGGATTAGGCGTTCGAGAGGTATCGAGGTACAAAATGACAAAGAGACAAGCAACATAAAAGCGTGATGTTAAAATTGGGTCTCACTTCGAGCGGTCAACAAATACAAAATTATAATACTAGTAGCTCTGTAAACTGTAAACCTCACTCGAATTTTTGGCCCCAAGTGGCCGAAAAACTAAACAGCTAATTTCATTAACATAATAAATACCTATATCAAGTTTCATTAAAATTAGACAAAACGTTCGAAAGTTATGGTGAGGGACAAACAGACGTTTANTCGCGACGACATAATATATCAACACAAAGCGAGAAAGTTGGGAAGATTTTTGTGTAGGTTCCATCCCTCTAATGTTAAGCTGCACCAAGTAGGGACAAACAATGGATGGGTGACAGCAAAGAAGTTCAGTTTTTTTTAAATATTTTTAAATTTAATTTTAAAAAAGAAGTATAACTTTTCACGCGCGTACATAAGTACACGCACCCATTTTTTTCACATAGCGATTTGTGCTTTATTAACTTGCTCAATTGCAGAAACTCGGATATTGGATTGATATTAATATTTTACATGAATTGCGTTGTTTTTCACTCTGTCTAAAATTTGCTTCTCGTCATGATAACAATGAACATGAAATAATTATTCTTATTGTTACTTTTTTAAAACAATTGGGTATTCGTTATTTTTTTAAAAAAAAAAAATATTGTCCTTAAGGCTATGTTCAAATGATCGCGCGATACTGCGAACCGCGCGGCGCAAGATCTATCTAAATAGCGCATATTGCCTTCATGACCGCGCGGTACTAGTTCTTCAAAACTTGTATCGATTTGTTCAGTTGATCCGCGCGGTACCTACTATTTCTACAAATTTGTATTGACTTGTTCAGTTGATTGCGCGGTTTGAGGCTAAATAAAGTAACCAAGAAGATATTTTGATGCCAGACTTCCGCGCGTACATACGTTGTCATGTGAATGCTCCTTCCGTGCGGTACCGCGTGATCATCTGAACTTAGCCTAAATGTCCCCGCGATCGATTTGAAATGTCCCCGAAATAAACCAGTCTATTGCGATCGACCGGTTGGTCACCCCTGACTTAGAAGTTCCTAATTAAAATTGAACGCGATTTTAAATTAAAAACCAAGATTTAGTTTTTGCTGATGAGGGTTGACAGGAGACGAAAAAATAAAATCAGGTAGAAAATAAACTTATACAGTGTACATTTTGTGACGATTATAGATTTAGAAATATCTCCAGCGATTCTGGAGATTTAAAACTCAAGTAAATACGAAAAAGGCAGTAAACAAAGGGTTGTGGCATGGTGATATCCTCACGGACCAAGTCTACCTGAGCTGATGGTGTAAAATAACAGAGATAGCAACTCTGTAATATCATTATGTTTGTAACTCATGTGTTACTAACGTAATTATATTGCAGTGATTGTCATGGTTCTGGGGGCCCATGTCAATTATCAGCCTCCAAGAACGGATGTATGATGACAATTAAAAATTATATTACAGTGGTTCTGGTGGTCCATGTCAATTATCAGCCTCCAAGAACAATTAAAAACTTTAGCAGTAGACTAGAACTTCCTTAAAGCTACTGTCTCATCCTCGTACATCTGGCTGCCATCAGACTCGATCATATTGTCACTACTGAATGAATGGCATGGTGAAAGCAAGGGGATAAAAACATATCCCAAATCGAATTGAAATGAGATGCTGTTAAAGAAGAAGATTGTGAGCATATGTGTAATATGTGAACTCTAGACTTCATTCAGTTGAAATGGTCACCATGAATCCTGGGTGAGCCAATAGTGTCAAGCACTCGTAGAAATATTAGGTATGGGTGGTAACGAATTTATGATCACTAAATTTTTTTCGGAACCAGTTTGAATTTTCGAAAAAAGAAAGAAAATGGTATGTTTCTTTATTTTTGATGCAGTTATTTTGGTACTTTTAATTTTATACAGGGTGGTCCAAAAGTTCCTAAAACCGGTACTAACTTTTGATTTTTAATATACAAATCCCCATATTTTATTTTATGTTTGCATCTGCTATAAAATTCTACATACTTTAGACTAGTTAATTTCTTTTTCCGATTTGTCATTATACAGAGTGGTCACTTTTTCCTAATAATTTTATATCAAATGACATTAATTTTTCTTTCTAAATATCATGTTTCTATAAGCCCCCGGACAACTTTTGACAAAACTACAGGGTGATCCAAAAGAATCAAATCTGTTTTGATTTTTTTGGTGTAAAGTACCATTGTGACCTATCAAATATCATTAGATTTTCTTGCTGAACATTATGGTGCCATTGGATAAAGCCCTGGAACATTCTGAGCTCTGATCCAAATTACCATTTAATTTATTGGAAACTTTGTTTCAAAACTTTTGAGTCACCCTTTAGTTTTGTCCAGTGTGGTCCGCGGGCTTATTTAATAGCAGCAAGATGTTCAGAAAGAAAAACTAATGATACCTATTTGATAGGTCACAATTGAACTTTTTATTGCTATAAAATTAATCGGAAAATGTGACCAACCTTTACAATGAAAACTCGGAAAAAAGAAAATGACTAGTCAAAAGTATGTAGAATTTCATAGCAAACGCAAACATGAAATAAAAAATGGAGTTTTGTATTAAAAATTCGAAAGTTGGTATCGTTTTTAGGAAGTTTTGGACCAGCAACCTGTAAAAAATAAAAAGTACCAAAATAACCGCAGGAGAATAAAAAATTTACGTTTTTTTTCTTTCTTCGAAAATTTGAACTGGTTCCGAGAAAAATCGAGTGATCTTAAATTCGTGACCACCCTGTTTACCCACTTCGATCTTTCTATAAAGGTCCTATTTGTTTTGTTTTTTTTGTTTTTTTTTCAAGGCGAAACTTTTCCTATTCCAGTAGTAAGTTTCACAATCAAAAGTCACATTACTAAGAACATAAACAAAAACTATCATGGTACAAAAAGACGTTTAAAAAATCGTGGGGTTAAAACTGGACCTCAATATTCACTTCCGCTTGTTCTAATCGAGCAAGCGGAAGGTAAAATTTCTTTCATAAGAATCAGCCCAGACATTCAACAATGTNCTGGACCTCAATATTCACTTCCGCTTGTTCTAATCGAGCAAGCGGAAGGTAAAATTTCTTTCATAAGAATCATCCCAGACATTCAACAATGTTCGTGGTACAAAAAGATAAACAAAAAAAAAACCTTATGAAGCCAAAATTACAATTCTTTATTTTATTGCCTACCTAATGAAGTACTCCATGTGAACTGCAAACCTCACTCAATTTTTTGGCCCCGGGTGATTTAAAATTAATCAACTAATTTCATAATCATTATGAATGCTCAGTTTGGTGTTAAAACCGTGCCAGTAAAGGGTTACAGCTACAGAGAATAGGCCCTGAACAAAAGGTTGCGTCATGGTACAATTAACGAAAGCAATGCCGACCAAAAATAGAATTGAAAAAAGGTAAAGTTAAGAAGAAGAAGAAGATTTGTATTTATATTGTTTGGTGTCCTCAATCACAACAAATTGTACCCTGTATACTAAATTTGTTTTCATCAGAATCCTTATCTTTAAATCTAAAAATAGAATTAATTAGCATTTCACACAAACAAAGGATGTTCACTGTTCAATCTGTCAAAATATATAGTTTTTACCTGGACATAACACCTGAATATTTCATATAGATACAGACCGGGTTCGTGGCTGTTTTAGAAGAAGAAAAAAAATTGCAAAATAATGAAGGATCTGATTTTGCAGTTATCAAAGCGGGGTCCGGGTCTATTTTAGAAAATATACCAAATTTCAAATCTAGATACTACACCTGCCATTCTCTTTTTCGACACGATTCATGGAAATAGACAAAAGCGGCACAACTAACAGCGGTAGATTTGTTTTTAAATATCTGAATGATTGTTGACATACCTACATACTAAATTTCAGGTCCTCAGCAGTTACTACAATATTTTCAAGGTTAAATTAAATTCTAGGAGAGTTGAAAATTTCTATAATTCCGCAAAAGTTAACTTTTTAAAGGGAAATCAACTAAATGCAATTTTTATTTAAGTTTTTGGCGGTTTTTTTGTAACGGAAAACATACAATAACGAATATTATTCATCGTTATGTACCTAGATAAGTACGGAAAAAATGAAATCACAAAAATACTTCGTTGGCCAAGGGGTTACGGGGAGAATTATTTCTGGATAAAAGTACATTAATATTGGGTCTGGAACCGGGGAGAAGTGTCTGGCAAAAAAAAAAATAATTTAAACTAGCTTATTCATTGGTTGTCATGGGTCCGTCTGTATAAACGATTCCTAACATCTCTAATTGGTTTAAAATTGGTTAACAAAATCAAAGGTTTGCCAGACACTCCTCCCCGGTTCCAGAACCATTCAATATTATGTTTGAATAATATAGCACGTGCTTATCAGACGAAAAAGTTGCTAACTTCTCATCACGTAGATAAAAATAAATAAAACTGGAAGTGCACATGGCAAAGTTTTGAAATTTAAAAGATTTTTTGTTTTTGATTAAATTTTAATATTTAACATTAAATTTATTAATTTTAATAGAAATATAGATTTGTTAAGTAGTTCCTCATAAGAAAATAATATGGTTATTCGACAAAAAAAGGTTAGTTTCACTATTCGTAAATACGCAATATTTGGACACTTTAAATTTTGTCTAACCAGTATTGCTTGAAAAAAAAAAAATGTTTTGATAGAGGTATTTTTCAATTAAATGAGCTTAAGTAGGGACGGATAATTATCGCGATATCAAAGATGGAAGGAAAGTTAATATCCAAGCGGATCCGGGAAAGAATTATCTTCATGAAAAAAAAAAAAATCAACTCTGGATGAAATGCGAACCAGTGTCCTCTGACATAGGACAGTGCTTTCTCTAGCCAATTAGCCACAAGAATGGCAATCCAATCATTATTAAAATTGTTTACTTTCCCTGGTATTGAGTGTATATTATTGTATTAATTCAGAAAGCTCTGATTATTCCGCATGCTAATATTCAGCATGACATCTATATTATAGTCATATTGACACCTGTTTTTGAATAGATTTTTAACTCGCGAGAGTTCCGAGTTCAATAGGAGCTTTCAGAGTTACGCCCAGGAGAAGTAAAAAAATATAATTTAGTTCAAGTGTCTGTCTGTTCCTTCCACGATAAATAATAGTGGTTGAGGTACCAGACAGATACTATTAATTTTTTTTTGGAGCAAGTTACAAACTTAAAATGTGGTTTAATATAATTTAAAAAGTCTTTTTAAACGTTTTAGGGGTGGGAGATTAATTAATTTACTCTAATTTTAATTTATTTTGAAAAAACCTTTTTCTTACTTATTTATTGAACTATTTGAATATATTGAACTGAAGCAGAAATAGTTGTACCAACATGTCTGCTTCAGTTCGACAACATGTCTGCTTCAGTTCAACATGAAAAAAGTCCAGTGCAAGTTTGTTTATTTTATCAATATAAGCGTTAAAATGAACGTCAATCTGTTTTGATTNCCCCCCCCCCCCCAGTAGGGCCGGATTAACAATAGTAACACTTGTAGCACATGCTACGGACCCCGCGCTTTGACAACATACACTAGAATATTTCGACATTTTTGGGTTGACAATTGAAAATACATATCATTTTGACCGGGCCCCCCAACTCTTCACAGTATGTAGTAAAATCTAATTAGGTATTAGGTACCTATACTACCTAGGAACTTAATAAAGAAATGAGTATTGCAACTTGCAACATAAACAAATTGGTTAGTGATGGCTCGATATTAATACTTCGTTAAGTCCAGAGTCAAGACGGGACAAGTAGACTTTTGTCTAGGAACTAGGGATAGGAGTGAGGGAGGAAGAGAGTTTAGTTCAGTTCTGCGTAGTGGTGAAATTTTCGGGATTTGGATTAAGATAATCGGGAAAAGATAATCAAAAGTACTGACTCCAAAAAGGAGACTACTTAGACGGCGCCGGCGGGGGGGTGGAGGGGGCCCGCTCTGTGAAAGTGCTACGGGCCCCGCGGAAGGTTAATCCGGCCCTGCCCCCCAGAGAGGTTAGGAAACGTATTGATCGGCCATGCCTCGATTAAACTTATTCTTCTCATCTTCCTACTCTTGCACCATTCGGAAAAAAACTAAAATAAATTAAATCGTAGTGATTTTTTTTTCATATTACCTCAACTGTTAAATAAAAAAAAAAAAAAATCTCTGCATATTTTAAAAAAAATCGAATAACATTTAATTTCTCCAAAGTTTCATTTTTCTCCAAAGATTTTCAAGCAATAAAATTGTGAATTAAACATTTTAAAGTGAGTTTTCTCGTATTTCCCACCATTTAATCGTGAAAATTAACCTTCTACTTTCAATTAATCATATTTTAAGTTAGGTTAGTGGCTCAGAAAAAAATTAATAGTATCTGTCTGGTCCCGTGGTTGATTCCAAAGGTTCATTTTTGAAAAATATAAAGCAAAATTTCAAACTTATCATTTTCTTTCGAATTTCAGTATCAAGCAGGAGAAGCTGTCCGGTACATTACAAGAAGAGGTGCTCTTAAAAAACTCCAAGTTACTCTAAAACAATTTCGTACATTATGCATTTTGAAAGGAGTTTACCCAAGAGAACCAATCAAAAGAAAAAGAGCTCAACGGGGAAAACCTGGTGTGAAAATTTTGTATTACAAAAAAGATATTAATTTTCTATTACATGAACCCAATCTTGTTATTATGAGACAGCAAAGGGTAAGAAAATAGTTAAAATATAAATAAAGTTATAGAAGGTGATCCATGAAGAGATCTTATTCTTCTCAGAGGAACTCTTGGTTGCATCGTCGTATTTGTTGGCTGCCCTTTATAAGAACGATTGCAATATAGGTGGTTGTAGCAGAGGAATGCCGCTAGTTTTCCTCTCAAAATCCTCCCCAGAATGGCTGAAGCACCAGGCGGCCTGGAACGAATTGGCTCTCACTGCTCTGCAGGAGTGGATGATATTGTTGTAGCAGCAATCATGAGCCAAAGAAGACTAAAATCAATGATATTGGTAAAATTTTCTTCTCTGATCATCACCATAGGAAAGATGAAGATGATCGTTGTGGTTCTTCTTTTGGTTTGCATTGCTGTATGTTAGTCTTTGGCTAAACACTTTTGAGTGCTTGGGTTGCGCTGATACGTAAAACCAACCATGGATGATATTGTTTGATATTGGATAAATATATGCGACTATACCTCCATACACCGCTATACTATTAATGTTTGCTACAAAACATTTTATTTTATTTCTTTTTCAGGCTTTATATGAAAAACTCAAGAGTAAGAAAGCGCAGCATGCACATATTGATAAGAAGAAAATCAAAACCAACTTCCCACATGTCAGAGTTGACCACATAGTAAGAGAGAGGTAAATATATATAGAATGAGAACCTATCTAAAATTTACAGTACATTCAAAAGCAATAACAAAATCAGTACAAGGGAATCAAAATATACTTAGATTTTGAATCTAATTTTGATCCATGGCGTACGGGGGACGAAAGGATCTTTTCTATTCGACTTTTGCATTCTACGTATCTTGAAGCCTAAAATATCAAACTTTGACCCTAGGAAGTAATATTGAAAATTTTAAACCATAATCACCTACATTTAACATCTTACATCCAAAATAATAAGTCAAAATAATTTTATTTCAGATATCCGACATTTATTGATGCTCTAAGAGATCTTGATGATGCACTTACGCTTTGTATTCTTCTTGGACGAATGCCCAGTTTAAGAAAAGAACGTCTTGGTCAAGACAAAGGTTTGTTGGATCTTTGTCAAAGGTTGCCCACTGAATTTATGCATGCCGTCATTCATGCGAGGGCATTGAGAAAAGTATTTATATCAATCAAAGGTTTCTACTTCCAAGCTGAATTCAAAGGTCAACAAATAACGTGGATTATCCCTCATTTGTACGGACATCAGGTAAGATACCGCTATTGTACGGACATCAGGTAGGATACCTCTATTGTACGGACAAGAGGTAAGATACCTCTATTGAACGTCGCATATAATCATATTTCCAGTCGAGATCCATCGATTCCTTCTCGGTATCCCCATATCAACGTATTTGGTGAAGCAGTTGATTACGAGACGAAATTCGCTACAATAACGACTGAACAGAACAACTAAAGCACTGAAAAATGGAATTCCTAGAAGACACCCCAGGGGGGAAGGTTATCGCTTGGCAAGGTTATATCTCAGAGAAGCATTTTTTACCACCTAACCCCATAACTCCCGTACGCCTTTTTTTATAAGGTCAAACATTCAAATGAATAAGAAAAAAAAAATGATTGAACCCACACTCTTCTGTTCACTAGTCAAAGTTTTGACCACTATGCTATCAAGAAAATCATTAACGCTCCTACGAAAACATCGAAAGCTTTAAGTCTTTATTTTTATTGTTTCAGCCATACGACAAGAAACAGATTGACATTCGAACCATGTTAACGTTCGCTGAATTCTACACATCTCTTTTGGGTTTCACACTGTTTCGTCTCTATCACTGTCTCAATCTTCAATATCCGCCTTCATTTTATCCTGATGTTCGTAAACTTCCAGCCCACGATAAAGAATTAGCGTACAAAGAAGAGCTACACGCAGAGAGAGTTGCCGCACTCAACTTAAACATTGCCGTCACAAATAATACGACTGATAGTGCACCCCAAGATGACGCGCAAGATATGACATTTGATTATTTTCCAACGGTAAGACAGAGTTTTGTGATGGCGTAATTTCTTCCAATCCAATTATAGGACGACTGGTCTTACCATAAAATGTCCGGCTACGAAGGCCATCAACATCAAAACCTTTTCGGTAACCTCATATCAACCTGTTTCTAGCATTAGATGTAGAAATGGGGAATCAGTTGATTTCAATGGGAACGCTGTTACAACCCCCCCCCCCACCTCAAAGTTTGATATTTTTGGTTTATCTTTGTCGTCTTCACGAAAAAAATTACCCCCTCCCCCCCCTTCAAAATTTGATATTTTACGTTTCAAGATATGTAGAATCCAAAAATAGAATATAAAAAAGAATACCTTTGTCCATGTACGCCTTGATAAGCATTTTTGCCACTTAGCGTTTACTGATTTGGATGAGATTTGATATATAGGTCCCATTTAGGTGCAAGCAAATATACCGCTGGCGCTTTTCATTAATTTTGTCTAAATTTGGTGTCAATTTTAGGGTTTAATTATGACCCAAAAGTTGGGAGGGAGGGTATTTTTTTTCTAGTTATGCATCAGAACTTTACGGGGGGGGGNGGGGGGGGGGGGGGGTATTTATTAGACAGTAAAATAATCTCACATGGGTAGAGTTTTTTTTCGTTTTAGGATATATTGAACTTATCCAAAAATTGATGTTTTTATATTGTATAATTGATAAGGTCTCTGGAACACGCCATTATTAGTGTTAGCTTCCAAGATTAGGTGTACGATGACAATTTAAAACTTTAGCAGTAAATTATATTTATTTATCCAAATAAATAAATATATTTTAAAAAAATCTCATTTGGAGCTGCAGTTTCATACATTTACCATCCTCTTCAGAATTGCCGGTTTTACACACTGGGGCGACCAGGAACCCCAACTATCAAAGTTCCAGCCAAGAACCATAGATATATTTTCAGTTAAATCCTATTAACCTAGTTCTACCATTTTTCCAACATGATTCTACAAATAGGAAAAACACTTGATTTTAAGCGAAAATCCGTTATAATAAAAAAACATGATATGCCTATAGATTGATTGAAGATACAGTTTGCGAAGGCTAAATTCTTAAATTAATGTATGATCATTTATTTATTTGTTTTAGAATTCTGAAGAAGACGCGGAAAAAGTTGAACAATATAAACGCGAAGCTGACAAAGTTCGAAAATTAAAAAGTTTATTCGAAAATATGAAAGTGTTCCTTAATCGAGAAGTACCCAGAGAACCTTTAACTTTGGCTTTACGAAGTTTTGGAGCGGAAGTATCGTGGGATAAGAATTTATTTGTGGGAGGAACGTTTAGTGAAGATGATGAGACTATTACCCATCAAATTGTTGATAGACCTTCCATTGGAAAGCAATATATCTCGAGGTAAGTAAAATTTGTGGGAAGAACGTTTTGTGAAGATGATGGGACTATTACCCATCAAATTGTTGATAGACCTTCCATTGGAAAGCAATATATCTCGAGGTAAGTAAACTTTGTGGGAAGAACGTTTTGTGAAGATGATGAGACTATTACCCATCAAATTGTTGATAGACCTTCCATTGGAAAGCAATATATCTCGAGGTAAGTAAAATTTGTGGGAAGAACGTTTTGTGAAGATGATGAGACTATTACCCATCAAATTGTTGATAGACCTTCCANGGGGGGGGGGGGGGCAAAAACTATAGAATATATTTTCTTCATGTCCTAAACATGTATACCGAATTTCGTCAAAATCGGATGAATATTGTGTAGTGATGAGTAAACACTCTAGAGCAGCGGTCGCCAACTGGTGATCTGCGGCGATATTTCAGAATACCAAAAAAATCCATATTGTTATTTCCTGCTAATTTACGTTGGCGAACGCATTTACGAGCATTCGGAAAATAAACCCGAAATTACTCAGCCCAAAGTACCCCCAAATTGCCCCTAATAAGTTTATTCTCAATTATTTATCAGTCTGCATTTACAAACTTGAGTGAGTCAATAGCGAGTCCATGTGTGTGTGTGTGTGTGTGTGTGTCTCTCCCTCCCTCTCTGTCTGCATTTACAAACTTGAGTGAGCCAATAGCGAGTCCATGTGTGAGTGTCTCTCCCTCCCTCTCTGTCTGCATTTACAAACTTGAGTGAGTCAATAGCGAGTCCATGTGTGAGTGTCTCTCCCTCCCTCTCTGTCTGCATTTACAAACTTGAGTGAGCCAATAGCGAGTCCATGTGTGAGTGTCTCTCCCTC
>CM022882.1:15456625-15470621 GCA_012654025.1 Pachypsylla venusta
ATTGAGTAGACATTGAAAAAATAAAAAATATATTTAATTTTTTAAGGGTACCCTTACCTACGTGACAGTTTTCGTTATTTTTTAGAAATACCCCATTTTTGGGTATTTACCAAGGGGGTGGTTAAATACCCGGGTATATATATACCCAATTTTTATTTACCCACGGCCCACCATTAATATTGTGGCTTCTATCGCGTAACAAATAAATATACATACATAAACACATACAAGTGCATCGGGTCAAAAGTGGAGTTCACTAACGTTCACAAATAATCAAGATAAAGTTATATTGGAAAATACTTGTGAATGTAATATATCCAATTGTCCATGTACGGTTGGAATTAATTAAATTGAGACAGCGTAGATTTTTGACCAACCGAAGTGAGGTGTAGTTTTAATATAACAAATTTTCTTTTGTTTGTCTTCCTGTATGACGATAATTCTCGAACAGTTTATCAGATTTTAATGATGGGATTTTCATGCCAAAATACATAAAAATCGGTCACCTCTTGAAGTGGCAAAAGTGCGACTTAGGGCGGACGGTGTATACTCGGATTTTTTGGAATCTACGTACATTGAAACGTCAAATATTGAGTGTCGCCATTGAATGGAAGTTAATCGCCCGAGCCATCATCTGTAAAATAATAAAGGCATGCTCCAAATTAACGGAATTTTCTTTTCGCAGATACTACGTTCAACCTCAGTGGGTGTTCGATTCAATTAATGAAAAAGAACTTCTGCCTGTTGAGAAATACTTCATTGGTGTGACACTTCCTCCTCATTTGTCGCCATTCATTGATAAGACCAAACGAGAACATTATATTCCACCCGAAGCTGAAGACCCAGAAGACGAGAAGCTAAGAGATCCAAACAATATTCAGACGTTGTGTAAGTTGCAGTTTTGAAAGTAGGGAGTCTTCATAAAATACTAGCTATTTCGCCCGTGCTTCGCTACGGCCTATAGCTTGGCGCCTTAGAGGCATGTTCGTTCCCGTGCTAATAGTATTCTATGATTTCCCTTTCAAAAATCGGAAGCTAATAATATTCTACGATTAATAGTATTCTATGATTTCCCTTTCAAAAATCGAAAGCTAATAATATTCTACGATTCCCCTTACAAAATCGGAAAAACGGCTATAACTCGAAAACGGTTGGACCATTTTTTGCAAACTATGTTTCAAATTAAGGTTTAAAAGGCCACCTAAAACTTTCTCGCTTTGAGTTGATATGTTGTCGCGACAAAATTTAAGATATCGAACCATGACTAGCTAAATTCGGTCAAAAATTGAAAAATCGGTCGTAACTCGAAAATTGTTCGACATTTTTAAATTCTGATATTTTTTCTGGTGTTTAGGCCTATGGTTTTGGGGGGTCCATTCTCATCAATTTTTCGATATCTCTTACCGTCCTGGCTAAACAATTAGTGATACATACACACACATTTATCGTTACATTGAGTTTTATTATTATAGATATGCGGAGTTGTCCTCAGAATTTTAAATTTCCGCTTCAAAATGGTTTTCTGACATCAAGGAATAAATTTGGTTCCGTGTCAGTCAGTAGTAAATTTTTCACGTTCGACAAATCTCTTGTCTTATGTAGCCCAACGGTAAATATGTCAAGCAACTATCAATATGAGTTTATGTTATGTTTTTTGTTTTGTTTTATCGTCTTTAAAGCAGGGTCCACACTTATGTTGGAAATATTGTACAATATTACAACACAAGTATGGACGTGTTGGGAAACTGTTGTCCGACAGTTGCAAGTTTCCATAGAAGGTGGAACATTTCAAAATGTTTCCAGACATTTACTTTTTTGATATTATAGATGCAATTTTTTTTAATAATTCTTCATAGTCGCAACTTGTCATTCGAAAAAAATATTGAATTCAGTACTCCTGTATTCTAACTTCAATTCATCGTGCAAGATCAAATCTTTCATCAAGTCAGCTGTACTGTATTTATTTCTTCCACGAGAAAAAAATCGGTCTTATCCAAAACCTCCTTGGCCTATGATTTCGTCTAGTTACCCCAAAAGGACAGCGACGCGAACGGTAGCATTTATAAGAATGTGTTCTTCACTCATTTTTTGATTATTTTTATTATATTGTAAAAAAAAATTACATGATAAAAATGCAAACAATCCACTTATCACAAGGTCTGAATTGAAACTATGTGAAAACAACACAACTATAGGTACACACTAAAAATCAAGTGTAGACGCTACGTGTTGCCCAACATTTGTTGTATAACATTGTTGTACAACATTTCCAACATAAGTGTGGACCCTGCTTAATGGTCATATTAAGATTTTGTTTGTAGTTTTAAACATTTTTTATATCGGGTATTTTGAAAAAAATGACGGAAAAAACATTTTTCAAGAATACTTTAAACAAATGATAACTAATAAATCATAATCATATCTTGTCAGTAAATGATGGCGTGAGTTTTCAATTCATTATTTTCTTTTATTCTTGTCAACAGCTAAAGTACGCCAAGGAACTCGTCAGCAACGTAAACAAGAACGTATTGCAGCAAAGAAAGCTGAGGAGGAAAAACAAAGGTTGGAAGATGAGAAGAACGCAGTCCGATGTAGTGATTCAGAGGAGGAAGATGATGCCGCCAGTGATGAAAATGATGGTGAATCAGATGTGGACATGTCGCATGAAGAGGACGAGGGTGACAAACCAAATGAGGATGATAGGAAAGAAGCGCTTCGTAAAGAAATGGTAAATTCATCAACGATTGGTTTTCTCATTCACAATAATGAACTTCGAAAAAAACAGTTCATGCCATATATAACATGGAATTTCTCAATCCAATGGGGTTCGGGAAATAAGGGAAGTCATTAAATACCGGAAAGGCTTGAGAAAAGTAATTGCACTACAATGCATGCCAGTACATTCTGGTATAAATGGAAACGAAGTGTCTCCAAAAGTTTTGGGTCGCTAATACAAAAAATGTATCCCCTTTCGAGAAAAAAAAACTTTTGACCTAAGAGTAAGATGGGTTTGTGTAGTGGTAAGACGCTCTGACTGATAAACAATAGGGCGTGGGTTCAAATCCAGCTAACCCATGGAATTTCCGTCCTCATGATTTCAAGATATTGACCACTATTGGAGGAAGGTCCGGGATTATCAACAACTAGTCCAGCGTCCTTAGAGTTGCATAATATACTACCCAACCCTTCCTCCACTATCACTTTCCGTGATGGACACGGAAAGTAAGTAAGTACCTAAAAGTCGAAAAAACAATTTTAGAAATAATTAGGTCATTTAGTATCCAAATAGTCCTGCTGATCATAGTATATATAGGTTATGTTTATATGGTCCCTTGAGCTATGAAAATAATCTGCTAATAATCTTATTTAGGAACTTGCAAAAAACATCCCTGTAACATTGATGTAACACTGTGGAGGATGGGTTTTTAGCGGTGAAGCTACATCCTACACAGGACTATACCCAAACTCACACGACGCTCCCTTCACTGGACATCTTTTAAGATGTTACCCCTTCTATTGTAGAGGTATATTTTTGGGTAATACAACAGATTTTTCTCCGGTTCCTCTTTAAAACGGAACGTGGCTTATACAAGAATCTCGAAGATATTTGGGGGTGGCCTCCTCACGGACCGAGTCCATCCGAGCTGATTGATGGTGTTGAAATATAATGTAAGCTTCATTCTGATTATTTCTACAATTCATTTTGCAAAAGCAAGATGAAAGATATTAATATCAGAGAAAATAGGGAAAGCAACAGGAAACCACCCTATACATCAATTCATTCCTGGGACAAACTAGGAATGGAGAACTACTGCAAACCAATTGTTTAAGCGTTGACTAAATGATGATGATAAAAAATAAAATGAAAATTTAAAAATTGATAAAAAAATGAAATAAAGATTGATTTTTTTTCATCCATCAAATTCTTACAACTTAAAATGAGAATCATTTCATTTTCATCTAACTCATTATATTTCTGTCTTTATTTCAGAAAAAGAAAATGGCTGTTTTAGTTGGTAAAGAAACACCTCATAATATTGGTGAAGAAAAAGTCGAAGATTATCGACAACGTAAAATGAAAGAACGAATGATACCGAATAAATATAAGAGACTGTATAAGCTTATGATGGAGGGAAGAAAGAAACGATACAAGGAAGTGAACTTGTTAAAAATGAAACGATATACTTTGGATGAGTTGAAAGAAGAGCAAGAAAAAATGGGTTCTGAGAAGATTATTGCTGAGGAATGTGCGAAGTAGAACGAATGGTTCCGAACAAGAGCGAGTGATTCCGAAGAAAATCTTGATGGACGGAAGAAAGAAACGACACAAGGAAGTGAACTTGTTAAAAATGAAACGATATACTTTGGATGAGTTGAAAGAAGAGCAGGAAAAAATGGGGTCTGGGATGATTATTGCTGAGGAGTGAACGAAGAAGAACGAATGATGGACAGATGAACTGTGGGATGTTTCGGGAACATTAACCTTTGACTTAAAGAACCCCCACAGGAAGAGTGTTGTGAGATCACCCGACTCGACTAATTCCAGTGAGGTTGATCGTTTGTGTTAACAAATACCGAACGAACCTACATTAAACAAGAAATCAGAAGAGTTATTGTTGCAATCCCGCTGGAAGTTTGTCAACGAGTCCTCACAAATATCAATGACTACATGTTATTATCCTTGGTAGCTCAGTGGTTAAGCGCTCGCCTGATAAAGAGGAGGGCATGTGTTCAATCCCAACAGTGGCAAGATTTTTTTCCCTCATTTATTTGAGAATTTCACCACATAAAAATAGATCTCAAGGGTTAGGTGGTAGAAAATGCTTCAAGCTTTATCCTCGCCTAGTGGTAACCTTCCACTCAAGAGTCTATTTTTTTATTGTTATCTTTCATACTTGAATCAAAACATAGTTAATAAAAAACAGAATCGGTTTGCAATAATTCTTCCCTAATTTTTGAACACCCTATGGTACGAAATAAGGAAGGAAAGTTTTAATTGGAAGCGAGATAGCATAAAATGACCAGAAAGTGTCCACCCCTTCCAACAAAAAACGTAAATAAAACATTCAGAAAAATATATTAAATCCCATGTACCTTTGTTCATAGCCCAGGCATGGCATATTTTCATACAGCCACGGGAATTTTTATTTAAAATATTTTAAATAAAATTTGGCGAACTTTCAATAATACTCGAGCTGACACGTTGGTACCTCGAGATGAAGTCAACAGATATGTCTGACGATAAAATCTTGAGTATTATTGAAATCTCATTAAATTTTATTTAAAAATTGTCTCTATATATAACTTATCTTAAGTTATTTATTTTAAACAATTCCTAAAAACAATTACTAAATATACAATTTACTATTTGTTTTACAAAAAAAAAGAAGATAAAAAAGTTTTTTTTCTTAAATGCATATATATATATATATTTTTATTAAAAAGTTTTTTTAAAAAATAATTATTATTCTTAATTATTAATATTATGAAAGTACATTTCTACGTTTGCAAGTTAAAATCACAATCGAGAAATCGTAAAAATTTCAATCAATAAATTATATGTATCAACACATTGCCAATCGAAAGTGGCCATGACAGAAATATATGGACCAATGATGAAACCAGATAGATAAGGGTGCTCGCGCATATGTATCTGGTTACATAGCACACATCTTTGCCGAGGGGAGCAAACCAGCTTCATTAGGCGGCGGTCCTAAGCCTTTGAAAGACTGCTTCAAACCAATGAGTGATCATCAGCAAAAAGTTAGTTTCTACGCAGTTTCAATTGATACTGCGAGAAGCAAGTTGGGATTACCGTGCCAGAAAAGCAATACAGCTAAAGAGAGTAGGCACCGAACAAAAGGTTTTGGCATGGTAGAATTAAGGAAAGCAGCGCCGACCCCAAATAGAATTCGGAAAAGATGAAGTTAAAGAAGAAGATAGCACAAATCTTTGCATATTAGAAAGGAAAAATAATTGGAGTCCGTGCAGATTAATCTATCTGGCGACTTCCAAAAAAACTTGTGTATTTGTTTTTCCTTGCATATGTTCAAACATGTATGCTATGCAATGAGATAAGTACGTATGCAGGACGCCCGGGACACACATCTATCATGTAAGCTTCCGATTTGACTCCGATCATGAAATCGGACGAGTGTCTAAGAGGTAAATGACAGCGAATCTTGAACGTCGCGTTGCGACGTAGCTGTCCAGTTATTGCTTCCCATCATGCGCACCACCATGAAAACTATTTGTTTTCTAATTATTGTTATTTTTTTTAAAATATTTTCGTCGATTTGACTTTTTCAAAGTTTTCTTTCAAAAGTCAACGAATATTTAAAAAAATCNAAAAAAAAAAAAAAAAAAAAAAAAAAAAAAAAAAAAAAAAAAAAAAAAAAAAAAAAGATCTAATATTGTAACATGACCAAAATCGCGTTTCTCGCAACATCCCCGAGTTTCTTCTTGCACTGGAAGTGCATTGAGTTGTAGCTATATATCGGACAGTCCTTTCTCACCCGATTTTATCCGATTCTTGAGACAACATCGGACTGGTGCCGGCTCGATAGGTGTGATCCAAAGTTAGTAGGTGTTATCTGATTATTTTTGTCTAGGTCCAGTTATTGATAATAAAATAATATTGAATGATTATTAAAATAAATACAAACAAACAGTGTGACACACAAGTATCCCCTCAATTTATGAATAACTTGCGAACAATAAAATTGTCTTTCGTTCTTCACTGACGAGCAGAACTTGTGTCTCCTCACTGTAAAATATCACATTGATATGGTAATATAATTGAGTAAGTTATAAATATGGACGAATTGGAAAATCTTATAAAACTAAATCATTCTATGTACAGTGAAATGGTGAAGAAATATACGTTTAGGTTGCTATTGGAAGCCAGTTTAGGATTCATTAGAAACCTCGAGTTTATGGGAGATAGGTCATTTAAGGATTTTTTTTGTGACGATTCCAAACGTTCATTATTGAAAATAATAAACCAAAGAACATAATTCATGTTGATACTTATACAGAATCTAGCTTCGCTTCGCGCCTTACAGACATGACCAATGGCCATGTTGCTGTCATGCCCATAATCATTTAAAATAGTTGGGTACCGATAGTTCATACAAACAAAAAAAAACTGTGGTTTGTTTCTAATGAATCCATAAGTCCTTTTCTCTTATACGGGACCACTTCCGCTGAGGGTATATCATACCAATTTTTTATTATAATTAGTAGACGGGACAACAGATCTCTGTTGTCCCGTTTGAAAAGGCTCGTCTTCGACAATACAACATTTCATGCTCTAGGTCAGATTGATAAACTTTTCTAAATATTCCGGGCGCTGACTGATATTATTAGCGTACAAAACTAATATTAATTGAATCACCAAAACTAATATTAATTGAATCACCGATTGCAATCCAGGATTCGGAAAGGTGAAAATTTACCTCGTTGGATGGATGATGCATCAGTTTCTGATAGATCACTGAAGTTAAGCAAAGTTGTACGTGGTTCGTAGTCGGATGGTAGCTCCCCCGGGGACAGGGACAAATCAGTAGCTCTTGTTAATTACAGCGAAACGGCAAGGAAAGGTATACCCTCCCACAGCTCCTCTAAAAATCAAACCAGATTTCGGAAAATAGCCAGGATCAACGGCACGATGAATACACAATTTCCCGATGGATCACTGAAGTCAAGCAACGTCCAGCGAGATTTTGCAAGGTGGGTGGCGACGTGGTTTTGCGCCTCGTGATGTTGGCTATTCGCGGCCCAAACTAAGATAAGCGAGGACAATGTGAATAGCTGGTTTGTAATTTTTTAGCGAATGGAGGGTAAAAACTTTATCTCGAATGACCAATAGATGTTAAGGGACGTTAAGNTTAGAGCAGTCGGTCCTTATTGTTCAAAACCACAGAAGTTTAAGAAGGATGAGAACAATCGGGCCTTATTGTTAGAGCAGTCGGTCCTTATTGTTCAAAACCACAGAAGTTTAAGAAGGATGAGAACAATCGGGCCTTATTGTTAGAGCAGTCGGTCCTTATTGTTCAAAACCACAGAAGTTTAAGAAGGATGAGAACAATCGGGCCTTATTGTTAGAGCAGTCGGTCCTTATTGTTCAAAACCACAGAAGTTTAAGAAGGATGAGAACAATCGGGCCTTATTGTTAGAGCAGTCGGTCCTTATTGTTCAAAACCACAGAAGTTTAAGAAGGATGAGAACAATCGGGCCTTATTGTTAGAGCAGTCGGTCCTTATTGTTCAAAACCACAGAAGTTTAAGAAGGATGAGAACAATCGGGCCTTATTGTTAGAGCAGTCGGTCCTTATTGTTCAAAACCACAGAAGTTTAAGAAGGATGAGAACAATCGGGCCTTATTGTTAGAGCAGTCGGTCCTTATTGTTCAAAACCACAGATGTTTAAAAGGATGAGAGCGACTGGGCCTTATTGTGCGTGCCAAACAAAAATATATTCTAAATTTAAGTACATCTATGGGAAGGGGCTTCAAAAATAATTTCGGATTCGTGGCGTAACCAGAGCTTTCATGGGGCTATCTTTAATAAGTTACATTGTAACAATAACGATTGAATTTCCTAAGTAACGTAAAAATCTTGGTGCTAATATGTGCATAAAAATCGCCGAGGAAGGCATGAACAAAAATGAAGTATTGATTTTTTTCGGGGGGGGGAGACCGCACGTTGCAAATTGTACCGGTTTCAATCGCCGAGAAAGGCATGAACAAAAAAAAAGTATTGATTTTTTTTCGGGGGGGAGAGGGAGACCGCACGTTGCAAACTGTGCCGGTTTCAATCGCCGAGGAAGGCATGAACAAAAAAATGTATTGATTTTTTTTCGGGCATTAGGGCGGTCTTCCTTTGGAAGCGATAACAAGCTCACGCTACTTCGAGCAACTTCAAGCGACAAATCTAACTCCTGAAGGATTTGAAGTTTGTCGCGTGAGATTACTATCGCTTCCAAAGGACGACCGCCCTAATGCCCGAAAAAAAAATTAATTTTGTTCTTTTTTTGTTCATGCCTTCCTTGGCGATCGAAACCGGTACCATTTGTAACGTGCGGTCTCCCCCCCGAAAAAAATCAATATCTTTTTTTTGTTCATGCCTTCCTTAATCCGGAGTTATTTTTAAAGCACCCTTCATTGAAATAACAAATATCAATAAAATATTCTAAACATAAAAACATGGCAAAATAAAATACGTACAATCAACAAAGTAACGTCATACAGGTAGGTAAAGAAAATAAATAATTCTTAGAAATCCAATTCTAAATCGAAATACGATTTAGCAAGAAAGGCTGATATCACACTATCACAGCATGTATGGGATGTTTCTTCCTTTTTGCTCCAGGTTGAACCAGATTACCGTTGATACAAACCTATGGGAAGGTAGAATACGTCATTTCCAACACAAAAGATTTTCGAATCAACTCAACATATGCTGCATAAATATTTAGTTATTTTTAAGGGCGGTCGTCCCTTGGAATCAATTAGGCGCAACAACCAGCTCACGCTAATATAAGCTACTGATAGAAGTAAATTTAGGTTAATTAAACTTCCGCTGTAAGTTGGTAAAACGAGCATATAAAAACGATTACAAGATTCATATTCCACCGGAGTTGGATTTGTCTAGCAGTAGCACAATCCTTCAGGCTTACAGTTACCAGACGTCCAGCTTTGGCAGGACATGTCCTGCTTTTGGCATGTTTATCCTACCTGCTTTTGAAGACAATGAAAAATATCTGCTTTTTCTAAGTCATATAAAAATACTTTAAAAGTGTCAAATGTATAAAAAAATAATGTGCGCAGAGATGAATGTAGTGTGGGTTGAGGTGATTTACAGAGTGCAGAGCCCTGAAAAGTATGGGCATTAGTTTTAAGTTTATGACAACAATTTACAAAACATTGTATTGCACAAAAACTTCTGAATTTCTACTTTTTCAATACTATAAATTAACACGTGCTATTTTTTTAATTGGTCTGTTTTTTCATGCGAAATGTCCAGCTTTTGAAAATTATCATCTGGTAACCTGAGTAGGGCCCTTTACATAATATTCGCCAACTTGAAAACAAAAGAAAAACGGCATATACTACTCATTATTAATTTTTTAGACCAAAATTATTGTAAAACCTGGAAAATGTTTGAATAATTATATTCCAAAAATTGTAAAAATCAAGACTAAACAACATATGTACGAGAAGTATTTTCAGAAATCAGAAGAACTTCTGAAATCAATATATGACATTATCACGGAGATGACGCACTGGACGGTCGCTAAACAACATATGTACGAGAAGTATTTTCAGAAATCAGAAGAACTTCTGAAATCAATATATAACATTATCACGGAGATGGCGTAATGAACGGTCGCGTCGCTCCGTGATATTAATTTAGAGCTATGAATTATTGTATCTCAAAAACAAACTTCGTTGCGAAGTAGGTATTATCAATATTAAAAAATTCGAGTGTTTTGTGTTGAAAATGACATGTTCTACATTCCCTAGGCCTCAGTCGAAATTTTATCCTGGTTATATCTATGAAACTTAAAACCGAATCTAAAATAGCTTAGGATACAATTACAAGGTTAAATTTTCCAGATGAATTACTAGAAAAGCGTTTCTATAGGGCTTTGTATCCGGAAGGTAAATACAAAACCCCAATACTTAAGACTACGAGGTGGCAATGATGGACATTTCATTGGTATCAAATGTCTTCCAGACCGTCATTTCTTGGATCGTACAATGAAAGATGTTGCCTGGACAGTACGTATCGCCTGTTAAGAGGACTTTTTCATTTTGACTTCTAGAAGCTCAGGTTGATGTTCTACAATTGTGGTTAGAATATTTTCAATGTAAGTTCGAAGTTGAGCATTCACTTCTTGCTGTTCTTGGAGAGCTGATTTCATCTGAAAATTATAAAGTTCAAATAAATAGTCCGCAATCAAATCAATCAATATCGTTTCCCATGGTAGCCACATATAGGAGACTGTAGCTCTAAAAACTGCTTCATTTCATGTGTTACACACTTACACAGTCACTATTTGCCAATTTTGCGATTCGCAAAAAAAAATTTAAGTTACTTCTGTTGTTCAACAAGTTACCTTTGTTGTTTGATTCAAAAGGTTAATGTGTCACACAAGTGCGTATATTTGAACCATATGGTCATTTGTATTATGGTTACTCCATTGTATCTTAATTTAAATATTCTAAAAATAAAAATGTGCAATGAAAAATGGGGGTTCTATTTTTAGTTCCTTATCCTATAAAAGGGTAAGAATGTTGCCTAACGGCAGGTGGGTGATATAAGACTTCATATTAGTTATGTATGTCAATTATATGCATAGAATAAAACGAAGCCAACATTTTGTTCACAAACACATGCAGGGACAATTATTTGGAATCTGGTCACTTTAACACGTGTCTTGGCATTAAAAACTCGACATGTGTTTGGCATGAATAACAAAAATTTCAGCCCATTACAATCCTTTCTTCTTCTTTTTAAAAACAAAGAAAGATGTGTAATGTTCACACCAGATTTTTTTTTAAAGAAAAAGTATGTGAAAAAAAATGTAAACGTACATTTTTTTTTGTTATTTTGTGTATAGCATTACAAGGCATTCTCTCCAATATCAATCACTCCAATATCACCAAGTCTAAGCTACACTTAAACAATTTCCTCATAATGTTACCACTTGTCGATATTACCATATCTAATCAATTGTCCTCGGGAGGCTCAGTTACCCCAAAACACAACTAGACCAAGTAGAAAATTTGAAAAAACCTTAATCAAATTTTCGACCCGTCCACAAATTGAACCCGGAACCTCCTTGGTACAAGCAAAGTGTGATGCGCACTCTGCCACGGAGATGTCAGAAAAAAAAATATGCCATACTATCTGTTCGCTACGGCCTCTAAGGCTTGGCGTCTTGAAGGCATGGCTGTTCCTATGCTAATAATATTCTATGATTTCCCTTACATCGGAAAATCGGCCGTAACTCGAAAACGGTTCGACATTTTTTTTGCAAACTATGACCTAAATTAAATCTTGAAAGTCCTACTAGAACTTACTCACTATTGTGACGACAAAATTTAATATATCGGACCATGACCGGCTAAATTTGGTCAAAAATCGAAAAATCGGCCGTAACTTGAAAACGAACACATTTTTGAATTCTGATAATTTTTCTGGGGTTTCAGCCTATATTTTCGGGGGGTCCATTCTCATCAATTTTTCTATATCTCTTGCCGTTTTGGCTAAACAATTAGTAATACATACACACATACATTATTATTATAGATTTACAAACAATACGATTTTGTTTGTTAGGCAATGTGAATATTTACATTGAACGTGTTAACACTTACCTTTTTGCCAGAACCGGTAGCAGAAGCATTATCTGTTAAACCCAACACCTTCTGTGAAGGAAAGCAAGACGTGAGAAAATGAAAAATTAATGCAAGTGCGGTTTAGTGAGTGTAAATTAATAAAGCACGGAATGTACAACGGAGTTTTCATAAAGATTTCCAGGACCGAGGGAGCTTTTTTTTTTGTTGAAAGAACGAACTTGTAATTTGGCGAAGGAAAAAACTTTTGAGGGAGAAGACAAGTTAATTATAAGTGTTAAAAAATATTAATTTTTAAATAAATTAAAACAAAAAACAATTTATAAAGAAACTAGTTTCGAATCATTCGATTCATCATCAGTCTAGTGGAGTCTAAAGATGAAAGTTGACTTAAGATGGAAGAGTCACCTTCCATCTTTAGACTCGACTACACTGATGATGAATCGAAACTAGTTTCTTTATAAATAGTGTTTTTGGTAAGTGTTTTTTTAATTTATTTAAAAGTTAATAGAAAAGACAAGTGCATATGATTCAGAACTAAATTATCTACGAGGAACAAAAAATTAATGGAGATTCATTTTTTGAAAACAAAAAGAATCCTCAAGATCACTACAAAATAAATGGACAAAAGAGGCAGACTGGTCGATGCCAATGTATTTTTTAAAAAAATATCGGGCGATATTTCTGTAAAATGAAATGTGTAATTACCCATACTGGCTCTGAAGAGGATAAATGAGGGTCCAGTCAATTAAGGGAACGAGCCATTATATCAGATATGTCAGAACTTATTGGGAGTACATAAAATATCCAAAGGTACCATCACACTATTTGTCATGATGCCAAATTTTGTCATTTTTTTACTTCAAACAGTGTGATCGGCAAATATATTTGTTTAATTCGCAATTTGATTGTATCTGATACCAAAAAGTGACCAACAGAATTAGAATTATACTTATTGCAGATAAATATCTGGTTGCTATGGTATAATACTCAAGAAAATTTGAAAGCAAATTTGTCTAAAAGTCTCGTCAAATAGTGAGGTAGAGGGCACAAATATATACCAAACAAACAAATTCAACAAATATACATCAAATAAATTGTGCCAAAATTATGAAATCTTGACTAATAGTGTGATACGACCTTTAGTTTCATGATGACATGGATCACTTCAAGGTCAACCTTGCTTTTTTCCAATACAACCATGTTGATGGGATATACGAATTCATCAAACAATGTTAGATGATTTTTATTTTCTTCTGAAAATGTTAAATTGGACTTCCCTCAACAGTATAATAGAAAGTCCTTTGGTTAAAAAGTTGCGGAACCATCCGAAATTTTAACTTATATCGCCGCCATTTTGAATTGTAAGTTATTTTTCATTATTTTTTGCAAATATCTCGAAAAAGTTAAATTTGATTGAAAAAAAATATAGAGCTTAATTGAGAACGGCAACTAAATTCCCCACAAGATTAGTTCAATACATTTTTGACGGATCTCTGACCAGATTACAATTGTAAAAAATATAGGGCTTAATTGAACGGCAATTAAATTTCATACAAGATTAGTTCAATACATTTTTGACGTATCTCTGACCAGATTACAATTGTAAAAAATATAGGGCTTAATTGAACGG
>CM022882.1:15523428-15536650 GCA_012654025.1 Pachypsylla venusta
GGAAATAATCATTTTTATCCTGAGGTGTGTAGTTTTTCCTCTGGAAGTAGCTGAAATCGGCAATGTAAGCTGTGGCGTATAATATACTCTTGGTAGCTACCGCATTTTTTTGACTTGGCGGGGCGGAGCGCTACCGCGCTCCTTAATACATAAACCTATTTGAAAAAAATGACCTTGAAATACCTCTTGAAGTAACTTTAAAGGAATCATCGAGGTCACCTCGTCTGCCGGAACCTTTCAATACAAGATATTTG
This sequence comes from Pachypsylla venusta, assembly GCA_012654025.1. Lineage (NCBI taxonomy): Eukaryota > Metazoa > Arthropoda > Insecta > Hemiptera > Aphalaridae > Pachypsylla > Pachypsylla venusta. The sequence continues at coordinate 15,523,683 of CM022882.1, forward strand.
ACTACTTAAAATGAGTCACATTGTATGTGTGAAATATGTAGAAAAGGGGATGTAAATAATGGAATATTAAAAGTCTCTGTAAGTTAATTGACACTCAGACTAGAATTAAAAATTTGAAGTATGCCATGGAAATATAAAAATTGAACCTCACCGGGATCATTTCATTTCTTAAAAGATGAAAATGTATATTTCTTTGTTATTATATTACAATTTTTAGTGTGCATGATGACATCAAAATATATACCTATGCAATTTATTATTATATGTAATTTATTAAAGGATATATGTAAGTTATTATTTTCAAAAATCGAACACTAAAGAAGAAAAAATATTCCCCTCAAATTTTGATATTTTACGTTTAAAAGTACTTAGAATACAAAAATGGAATAACATTGGTCGACCATCGTGAGCGACACTTTTGCAAAATTGGTCAACGCAAAGAAGCAAACGAACATTTTTTTTTTCATTCCATTTTTGGTTTCTACGTACTACCTAGAATCATAAAATATAAAATTTTGAGAAGGATTCTTTTCGAGGTCGATTCCAAAGCTTTATAATTGAAAATGAAACAAACAAATATCGGTTCAGCCAACGAACATATCACGTTAAATACACCAGGTTCCGTCAGATCACTGGAGTTAAGCAACGTCGGGCGTGGTCAGTACTTGGATGGGTGACCGCTTGGGAACACCACGTATCGTTGGCTCAATTTTCCGGCCCAACCCAGGCTGGGTGAGGTCAATGTGGGTAGCTGGTTTACAAGTTTCCAGCGAATGGAGGGTAAACCCCCTTTAACATCTATTGGTCTTGAATGACCAATAGATGTTAAAGAGACGTTAAGCCAAAATAAAAAAAAGAAAATCGGTTCAAACTTAACTGAGAACTGTTCGTTCAAACATGGTTCTGATATAGGGAGACATCCCCCCTATATCCGAACAGAGAAGTGCTATTTTTTGTAACAAACCATTTTCTTTTTTGCAGAATAAGTTTACAGTAAGTGCCTATTAAAACATTTCATTTATCTTTCTTTACGGGGCCACCAAATTCGTATTACTTTTAAAAAATCGAAAAAGACTTATATATTTTGGTATAAAATTGTTCGTACTCTTATCGAATGAGTACACGTTCAACCATTCATTCAATCATACCCTGTATAGTTGAATTAATATTCNCAGAGGTTAGATACCTCTGAAACACAATAAATAATAATAATCTGGAATATTAAAATTTGAAGATTAAAAAAAAAAAATTCTAGAGCTTTTGTCGCCAACATTCGAGTATGATAATGTCACCTTATGAATTTAATGGTTTTATTTCGGCGACATTTCGAAAACTCTATCTTTATAAGGAAGAGGGCCACAGTACCAATAGGATAATCTCATAATATTATTATTAATGTCTTCAGATGGTTGGTTCTACGTACCAGGGCAACCCAAACCCCGAAAAGTGTTTGACCAAAGACCATCAACACAGCAATTATACACATTTTTTTCTAATGGTGATTATTTGCTGTGGTGAAACAAATGTTTACCAATATCAGTGATTTTAGTCTTCTTTGGCTTATTATTGCTGCTACAACAATAATATCATATTATTATGGAGTTATCCATGTTTTAGATTGGTAAGGTCTGCATTCAAATAAATTCTTTTATTTGCGTTTCGGGCAATAATTGTTCAAATGATAATAGACATACTTTTACTACAGATATGATTCAATATTTGTAGTAACCCAGTTGAAATTAGTCAAAACATACAAGGGATTGTCAGAAAGAAAGGTACGCCATCTTCGGTCGGGAAAAAATCCCGAGTCGACTTCGTACGTGAAACAAATCGTTGTGAACTCAATGGATCTCTTCTCGAACTTCAACATTTTCCAATTCTATTTGGAGTTGGCATCGCTTTCCTTAACTCTACCATGCCACAAACTTTTGTTTGGTTTCTACTCTCTTTAGCTGTAATCCTCTCCTGACAGTGTAAACCCTAACTTGCTTCTCACAGTATCCACAGAAACTGCGCAGAAACTCCCTTTTTGCTGATGAACTCTCATCATTTGTAAAAATCAATTTTTTTTAAATGCTGATTGCCCTTCCTAACACCGAACCTACTGTATTTACACGGTATTAGGACCGTCACCTAATGAAGCTGGTTTGCTCCCCTAGGTGGCTACATTGTGACCTAAATCTAATCGTTTATAATTAACTTACTTTGGTGAATTTCTTCTTAAACTGGTTCTCAACCAAGAATGTCTTTTGATATCCAGTCCACTGTTGACAGGACTCAAAGAGTCAACCCTGAAAAATCAAGAAAACGCAAATTGGTCAAAATCAAAATCAAGATGCAAAGCCCTGGCGTTGAACCCATTTGTCCCAATTTGAAGCTGAAGGACAACCAATCCAGTTTAAAAAAATCCAAAGGTTCATTCGAATTTTCTACTTGGTCTGGTTATGTTTGAGGGTAACGCAGCCTCAGAGGACAATTGAGTAGCTATGGTAATAGCGAAAAGTGGTAGCATTATAAGGTAAAAATTGTTAAAGTACCTATAGCTTAGGCTTAGTGATATTGGAGTGAATTCTAAAAATACCTTGTAATGCTATGCCCACAAATAACACAAAAGAAATATGTATTTACATTTTTTCCTGTGTTTAAATAACTTTGTCTTCTTATTTTAGTCTCAATCTTCTTCTTCACTTTTTCCCAATTCTATTTGGGGTCCCCGTTGCTATCCTTAATTCTACCATGCTACAATCCAACATACTATTCAGCTGTTCCCTTTTCTGGCACGGTTCCCATATTATCAATGCATAGTAACTGCAATTTGCTGATGACCTTCCATCTTTGGTTTGAAGCAGAGTTTTTTAAAGGCAAGATGCCCTTCCTAACACCAAACCTTCTGTATTTACACAAGTTTAGTACCGTCACCTAATGAAGCCGGCTTCCTCCCCTCGGTTACTACATTTTAGTTTAGTCTCAATATTATGCCTTTTTTTTCTTTCAATGTCTGTTTGTCTATTTCATTCTACAATAACTCCCAAACGACTTGTCTCTGTGCACCACTATCGGCCTCCACCACCCCCCAAACCACACTCACCCAGTATTTGAACTATCTTCTCCATTCCACTCATAACTATCTGCATCTGAAACACTAAAATAAAATATGAATTGTAGATTCAATTATAGATTGAGTCGAGAATTCAGTTTTAATTTTTAGGAAAGTTTTATTTATAAATTTCGTCAAATCATGTTTTTTTTTAAAAAAAAACCATGATCTGGTGTTCCTAAATAGCACACGACTTACCCTTAACGAAAATCGAAGGCAGGGTACACCACAATTGTATCCTCTTCTTTAACAATCCCCTTTCCCAATTTTATTTAAGGTCGGCGCTGCTTTCCCCTTTCTACCATGCCACAACATTCTGTTCGGCGCCTGCTCACTAGACAACGAAGCCTTGCCAGATGAATTACTAGTCTGTGTTAATTGATCCGGGAACGTTCATGGTGCAATATTTTTGGCAGACAATGGAGACGAAACCTTGCCAGAAGAATGACTAGTCTGTGTTAATTGATCCGGGAACGTTTATGGTGCAATATTTTTGGCAGACAACGGAAACGAAGCCTTGCCAGAAGAATGACTAGTCTGTGTTAATTTATCCGGGAAAGTTCATGGTGCAATCTTTTTGGCAGCCAATGGAGACGAAGCCTTGCCAGAAGAATTACTAGTCTGTGTTAACTGATCCGGGAACGTTCATGGTGCAATCTTTTTGGCAGACAATGGAGACGTAACCTTGCCAAGAGAATGACTGTTTTGTGTTGCACATTGATTTAGGAACCACTACGCTCAATCATACATATTTTTTCTATACGTACTATATTTTGTCCATATGTCGATGATTGGAATTCAGATATGTGTAAATAGTGAGGGAATTAGATGAACTACCTTATTCATTTTATTCAACTAATGAGTGAACTCCTTAAATCATTTGATTGAATTAGATAAACTAACTAGTTTTTTTTTTTTTTTACAAATTAAGGGGGTTCCCATTTTACAATTTATTTTATGATAATAATAACATTACAATAAAATTACAATATTATAAAGAAAGTATAAATATCAAGATAACTTATTGATAGGGTGTATCCATCTAATAATCCACTCCATACTTAGGATGACCCTACAACCGCCGCCTTCAGCCGGTCCAGGGAGTCGGCAAGGAGGTCAATATTGAGATCTCTACTAACCACGTTAAGACCCGCAGCAACCGACCGAGACAACCATCCCGAGTCAGTCTAGTGGAACATTTGATGGGTACAAATGTTTCTCGTCCCCCTCACATTCACACGAAAATCAATCTCAGGAAAATCAAGACGGTTATTTATTAACTTGAAAAGATATGCTACGTCAAACATTTCTCTTCTTTTGTGCAGGTATTAATTTGGTTTGTGGCTAATATAGAAATGAAATCGTGATCTAGTGGGGACATAGGTAAGTGTAAAAGCGTAGAAATTTATGTTGTACAGATTCTATTTGTGTAATTTGATTATTAAATGTGGCGGACCAGATGATAGAGGCAAATTCTATTATAGAACGCACCAAGGCATAATACAACTTTAGCGAGGTATTAGGTTTGTAGAATAATCTACAATTTCTTTTTACAAATCCGAGAACTCGAAAGGCTTTTTCATATATTATAGAGATGTGTTTGTTAAATTTTAGAAATAAACGCCTAAGTCACGGATAATAAAAACGCGTTCTATCGAGATTCTGTTAATGTAATATTGTATGTCAATAGGTATTCTCTTTCGATGAAAGGTGAGTACTTTGCATTTGTCGGCATATAACTCCATTCTGTTGATGTCGGACCATAGCTGAACGGCATTTAAAGCATTTTGTAGTAAATTTTGATCATCAACGGAATGGACTACGGCCGCAATTCTTACGTCATCAGCATATTGCCAAAATTTTAGCTTTTCACTCTCTAAGATATATGCATTTATATCCAGACTATAAATGTCGAAAATAAGTCCAGAGGTGTGACCCCCTTGGGGACAACCCGAAAGTATGTTAAATGGTTCGGACAAGAAAATATGTTGTCTATTGGGGTAAGAGAGTTCTCTTTTACAGTCGGAGTTTGAGTAGGTATGCGTGCTCATGTTTAGTCTCACTATTTGTGTTCTATTAGATAAGTATGAATAGAACCAACTAAGAAGAGGATCTTTCACTCCTAGTCCCTCCCTCCAACTTCGCGCAGAAAATGTTTATGTTCAGCCGATCAAAGACCTTAGAATAGTCAAGATAACTAACGTCAAGTTGATGTCTTTTTTCTATCGTTTCAGTGGCGTATTGGTGAAATGACATGAGATTAGTGATGACGGATTTACCCGGTATAAATCCATGTTGATTTTTATTGATTACGGGTTTCAAGGATATAAAAATGGTCCATTGCAATGAACATGGATTTTCATTTTAAGGCGTAATGTAGGTACTACAAATTGAATCATTAGTTTTCAATGTAATTTCCAAGTATACCCACTTCCTGGGAAAAGAAAATCCCATGTTAATTCCCACGTTACAATATTAACAATGCAAATAGAGTGGATTGTGTAACTTCTTCTTTAAAATGAACACTAGTTGAGCAAAATGAACGTGATCATTAAATTCACTCACTAATTCAATAAAATTAACACGAATGTTCAATGAAATGAACTAGCTCATTCAATTATTACTCACTAGCTCAATAAAATGAACACTAGTTCAAAGAAATGAACTAGTGGATTGTGTAATTTGGTAATTTCTTATTGAGCAAAATGAACGTGATCATTAAATTCACTCACTAATTCAATAAAATTAACACGAATGTTCAATGAAATGAACTAGCTCATTCAATTATTACTCACTAGCTCAATAAAATGAACACTAGTTCAAACAAATGAACTAGTGGATTGTGTAATTTAGTAATTTCTTCTTTAAAATGAAATAGGTAGTTCACCAATTCACTCATTAGTTCAATAAAATGGACTAGTTAGTTCATCTAATTAAATCACCAGTTCAATCAAATGATCTAAGTAATTCACTCATTAGTTGAATAAAATGAACAAGGGAGTTCACCAATTCACTCATTAGTTCAATAACTACCCACATATTATTTATTTAACTTGTTGGGTGTATGTAGTCATTATAATAATTTTTTATTAAATTTTATGTAGTATAACAAAATTAAATAAAAAACTATATATTATTGGCAACTCTACTTCAATTTGTTTACATTTTACATATTCCAACACTTGTATCAACAATCAGTCATACGGACTCTTTGAGGATTGAGTGAATTGATAGAACTACATAGTTCGACTAACTGAATCAACTCATAAAAGTGAACTATATATTTATTGGCAACTCTACTTCAATTTATCCAACACTTGTATCCAACAATGAGTCATACTGACTAGTATGAGTGAGAGTGAATTGATTGAACTACATAGTTCAACCACTGAATCAACTCATAAAAGTGAACTATATATTTATTGGCAACTCTACTTCAATTTATCCAACACTTGTATCCAACATGAGTGAGAGTAAATTGATTGAACTACATAGATCAACCAACTGAATCAACTCATAAAAGTGAACTATATATTTATTGGCAACTCTACTTCAATTTATCCAGCACTTGTATCCAACAATGTGTCATACTGACTAGTCTGAGTGAGAGTGAATTGATTGAACTACATACTTCAACTGACTGATTCAACCTTCTAACTAAAGTGAACTACGTATTATTGGCAAATTTAGTTTAATATAAGTGTTAGAGAATATACCACGAAAATATTAACTGTTGGTGTGTACGTGACATAAATCGTAAACCAGTGTGAATGCGTCTATCCACGCGCATGCACAAACAAATTGTTATCGTTATCAAAAATAAACAAATCGACTCTTTCCCTATTTGACTAGTCATGAAAAACACGTCTTTTTATTGAACATTCACCAACAGTTATACTGACTCGTCGAGGTGTGAGTGAAAATCTATAAATGAGTGAAATGATTGAACTTCATAGTTCAACTAACTAATTCAACTTCTCACTAAAGTGTACTACGTACTATTGGCAAAACATAGATTAAGAAACCTATAAATGAGTGAAATGATTGAACTTCATAGTTCAACTAACTAATTCAACTTCTCACTAAAGTGTACTACGTACTATTGGCAAAGTATAGATTAAGAAACCTATAAATGAGTGAAATGTTTGAACTGCATAGTTCAACTAACTAATTCAACTTCTCACTAAAGTGTACTACGTACTATTGGCAAAGCATAGATTAAGAAACCTATAAATGAGTGAAATGATTGAACTGCATAGTTCAACTAACTAATTCAACTTCTCACTAAAGGGAACTACCTGCTATTGTCGACTCTACACTAATTTGTTTACATAACCCAACACTTGTACTAACAATCAGGTGATATCCGTATCTACTGAACAATGATCATATTCAACACAATTCATAAGGGAGATAGCAAGTACCTAATATGAACTATTGTATTTTCAGTCTAAGAAGAATCTGGTGTGAAAATCACACGACTGTCCTTATCTATTTATATAAAAAAATGGATGTAATGGGCTAGAAATTTCGATGTGAGGTTTTCAATGCCAAAGCACGTTTTGAGATACCCAGAGCACAAATCTAGATTTTCAGCCGTTCCGCCCACCTGTGTCTGTATGATTATGACTAAAAAGTTTCGGTAGATTTTTTACAGTATTAAAAAAAATAGACTCTTGAGTGGAAGTTAGCCACTAGGCGAGGTTAATGACCGAGACATTTTCTACCACCTATCCCTTAGAGCTTTTTTATGTAGTCGACTACTCAAATTAATCAGGAAAAAATCCTACCTCTGCTGGAGATTGAACCCACGTTCTCCTGTTTACCCGAGCCCGCGACAAAATAAATTTAACACCTGTCGTTTTTAATTTCTGCCTACGGCTGTAACCAGGGGTTGGATCATTATTTTTTGAAGGTGGTGATGTGTTGGAAGATGGTGGATGTGAAATACAGAAACTCACCTATTGGTAACTGTGACATCATCCTCACTAACTGTAATGTAGGTACCCTGAGGAAGGTGGTGATGTGTTGGAAGATGGTGGATGTGAAATAAAGAAACTCACCTGTTGGTAACTGTGACAAGTGACATCATCCTCACTGTGATGTAGGTACCTTGAGGAAGGTGAGGATGTGTTGGAAGATGGTGGATGTGAAATACAGAAACTCACCTGTTGGTAACTGTGACATCATTCTCACTAACTGTCATGTAGGTACCTTGAGGAAGGTGAGGATGTGTTTGAAGATGGTGGATGTGAAATACAGAAACTCACCTGTTAGTAACTGTGACATCATCCTCACTAACTGTTATGTACCCCGAGGAAGGTGAGGATGTGTTGGAAGGTGCCATCATGTTACCTCCTCCACTTTAAATTCAATTCTGAAACAAATACACAAAAAAAAATGTATTGTCGCAAAAATAAATGACAGTCGCGTGTTTTTTCTACATTTATACGGTCAGAGAAATTGTAAAACTGATTATGAACTAATCGCAAATATTAATTCGGGGGGATGATGAGCAATTCCAATCCACCCACTTTTTAAGATGACAATATTGATGATAGATAAGAAGTGATAAACAATTAATAGAAGCAAGAGAACATATTAAATTCTACTTGTTTCAGCTCGATTGGGCACCCTCGCGCCAACAAAAAAAAAATGAATACCAATAATTTGGGTCAATACTTATTGATTTATTATTTTCAATGATGAACAAGCCAGCCTCTATGGCACGTTGAATACACCAGTTCCCGTTAGATCACTGAAGTTAAGCAACGTGCAGCGAGGTTGTACAATGTGGGTGTTCACGTGGGTTCGCGCCCTCGTGATGCTGGCTATTTTTCCGGCCCAACCAGGCTGGTCAATGTTGGTAGCTGGTTTGCAAGTTTCCAGCGAATGGAGGGTGAAATCCCCGTCTTGAATGACCAATAGATGTTAAAGAGACGTTAGGCAAAAAAAAAAAAATGATGAACCTTTGGAAACGCGAAAAAATGCGTACTCCTTAAAATTTGGTACCTAGTTTACGCGCAGAATGTTAAAATTTAGTGGGAGGTATTTAAAAAAATAGAGCCTGTGGGTTATTTGATTATAGGGAGAGTCCCACACAGCGATTTAGACTTAAATACTCCTTTTTTATGAAACTAACCTTTTTTTTTTTAAAAAAAAAAAAAGTTATTCCCCGGAAGAACCTATTTTGAATTACACTCCTTTTTAGAGCTAAGCCATTCCGGAAACAAGAAAATTCGATCAGAACTATTTCTTAACAACTCGGCTACGGAGAAGAAACTAACCTAATAAGCACATCTTGCCCAACAAATTTGGCGTCTTTATCAAGGAGGCATGACCATTTTTCGATCAAACTAAAATTTTGGTTTTGATCAAACTAAAATTTTGAAAAATATTAATCAAACGAGTGTGTCAGTTCAAATTAATTCCCAAGTAATTAGTTGACCTAATAATCAAAACCTCGGAAAATAATTAGCTAATCAAAACGTTCGAATTAAAATGAATATTGTATGATCTCCCGTAGGACTAAACTTTAAAATGTGTATTTTGAATAGACAATTTTAGACAGCCTACTTATATTCATTCTCACAAAATTTAAAAGGTCTGCCATTCTAGCCCATGGAGATGAGTCAACCCGTCAAATATCAACATAATCCATCGATCAAAAACAATTCGAAATATGTAATGAAAAATGATTATGGAAGCATAATCGAACATAGACAAAACGGATTGGCGTAACAGATTTACCTACAACTGAGAACTAAATGAAAAATTTAATGGAAAAGATATCAAATTTATAAAATCACCAAGCTCAAGATGGTTTAGACAAAGAATGGAGGAAGATCGAACGCCCAAGAAAATCATGAATGCTAAATTAACCAAGTTGTAAAAATACCAATTTGTAAGGGTCAGGTACTTAGATATGGCCTCATTTTTCCACCATCAAGTGGAAAAAATACGATATCCTCTGTCCCAATAAAATATCTCAGGATCTACTGAACCACGAAAGGTGAAATTTTAGAAATGATAGAATCCATTGAGTTAAGCTATGAGTCACCCAATTACACAGGTCGGGTCAAACCGGACCTGTGTAATTGGGTGTCAAAATTGTAACAGCAATTTGCATTAATTTTTCAACGGGTGCAACACAAGTTGAAAATAAAATACAAAATGACGTCTCCTTGGCAGAGTGCGCATCACACTCGGCTTGCACCAAGGAGGTTCCGGGTTCGATTCCAGGACGGGTCGAAAATTTGAAAAAGTTTTTCGAATTTTCTACTTGGTTTGGTTGTGTGTGGGGGTAACTCAGCCTCCTGAGGACAATTGAGTAGCTATGGTAATAGCGGCAAGTGGTAGCATTATAAGGTGAAAATTGTTAAAGTGCAGCTTAGGCTTAGAGATATTAGAGTGAATGCTGAAAATACCTTGTAATGCTATGATGTCCACAAACATGTGACATAATAACACAAAGAAATAAACATTTACATTTTTACATATACCAAAATTTTTATTTCACAAACAAAGTGAGGTCAAGTTTTTAACCCACGATTTTTCTTGTTTTGTCTGCTGTCATTTTGTACTATGATAACTATTGAACCTCTTGCCTGATTTTAATTCATTATAACATTTATTAGATTCATGGATCTGTCTGATTAGTTTTTGGTCCCTATTGGAACAACCGGGGCCTCATGGTGACCATTTCAAGATGGAGAGGTCTATAGTTACAGTTGTAGACCCCTAAAATCTACAGCAATACCAATACATGAAAACTTCTTAAAATAATGAACAAAAATTTACCTTCCTAGAATTTTCAAAATAGCATAAAATCTATACAACATTTAATACACAACTATTTTTTAGATTTCGTGAAAACAAATCGTAACACATTATTATAACTAAACTAAATTTAAATTATTATAACTAAAATTAAGGTAGATTTTGAAGAGATGAATGTACTTTAAGTACGTACTAATATTTATTTAATAAAAACACTTTATAATTAAAAGAATAGATAATTATTCACTATAATATTAATCTGAAAGGTAATAAAATCTGGTTTTAGAAATACTTTCTTTTTAAAGAATGGTACAGTGGTAGTAAAAAAACTGTTTCACCACACCAAAGTATAGGGTGAAGGTAGAAGGTACCTATTTAAAATAAAAAAAATAACACCAAAAGAATTTTAACTACCTGTGCAGTACCTGTGACTCGTAGTATCTGGTCATTTGACACCTATTCATTGGTTGAAATATAATAGAGGGGAGAGAGGATGTAGGTATCTTGTTGTTGTATCTGTGAATCTCCATTCTCCGTCTCCCAGAGTCCATTGTATCAAATACCGTACACATCGTACACGGTACCAGGTGTTAGGATGGTACCAGTCAAAATAGGTTACGGTTCAAAGGTTACGGTATCTTTGATATTTGATATCTGTGTGCTGCGGCTGCGGTTAAATTTGAATAAAAAAATATGTACGATCTTGGGTTTCTATGTACGGTCAAAGGCAGAGATCTTAAATGTTAGAATATTATCCACGCCGCAGTAAGGGAAAAAGTATCACGCTGAAATTAATACAAATTCATGTATTGTGCAATGGCGCAACCAAAGGGGGTTAGGATTCTACCGTTGCCGACCGTTTGCCAATTTCAGCACGATTTTCTGCAACCTTGTTTTATTATAATTATTTCAATGGGTATAATTATTATCTAAAGCGTCAATGACACGTTGAACACACAATTTCCGTAAGATGATTGAAGTAAAGCTACGTCCATCGAGATTTACCTTGGTATTTGAGACTACGTGATGCTGGCCATTCCCGAACAAACCCAGGCTGGATGAGATCAATTTGAAACATCGCTAGATGTTTCTTAACTTCAGTGATATAACGGGAACTGTTGTATTCACGTGCCACAGACTCTGTAAAGCTGGTTTGTAAGTTTCCAGTAATTGGAAGTTAAAACCCTGTTAAATAAAGAGTTAAATTATATATTAAGTACGTTTCAAATATCCTGATCCATCCATATCCATATCCATACTAATATATAAATGCGAAAGTAACTCTGTCTGTCTGTATGTATGTATGTGTGTATGTTACGCTTTCACGCTGAAACTACTGAACCGATTTTGATGAAATTTGGTATGGAGATAGACTAAACTTTAGGAAAGGACATAGGCTACTTTTTATCGCGAAAAAAAGGCGTTGAAACTATAAACGGCCACGCCTCTAAGGCGCCAAGCGAAGCGGGCGTATCCCGCTAGTTGTATATAATCAAAACTCAGTTTAAAATAAATGAGTTATGGGTATTATGACTGTTTAGGTATAAAACTATGTTTTTTGCTTATACCATGTCCAAAATTGAAATATTTTTTTTTTATCCGAAATTTTTGTTTTAAATTTATTTGGATCTGGAACCGGGGAGGGGTGTCTGGCAACAAAACTTATGTTTTTCAACAAAAAAAATATCATTTTTTTAACTCGATTTTTTATAGGCCGTCATGGGTCCATGTTGGACCGGTTGGACGGTTGTAAATATGCAATAGAAGCATGGTCGCGTTTTTCTTAACCTCTCTAAATTGGGTTAAAATTGGTTAAAAAAATTCAAAGCGTTGCCAGACACTCCCCCGGTTCCAGAGCAATACTTGCTACTTGACAGATTTTTTTTTTATTGAAGGTTAAAAGTACTATATCTTCACTTGACTAAAATTAAATAGATGTTAAATTGAGCTAACTAGTTTCATGTTCTCCTGAACACATCATCAGAAGCTTCTGTTAAAAGTACTATATCTTCACTTGACTAAAATTTAATTAGATGTTAAATTGAGCTAACTAGTTTCATGTTCTCCTGAACACATCATCAAAGTTCTTGTA
>CM022882.1:15544514-15556995 GCA_012654025.1 Pachypsylla venusta
AGTCTGAGTAGCTCTGTTTATAGATTCGTAAACTAGAGGAAACCACTTGAGAAACTAGTCTGAGTAGCTCTGTTTATAGATTCGTAAACTAGAGGAAACTACTTGAGAGACTAGCCTGAGTAACTCTGTTTATAGATTCATAAACTAGAGGAAACTACTAGAGAGACTAGCCTGAGTAACTCTGTTTATAGAGTCGTAAACTAGAGGAAACCACTTGAGAGACCAGTCTGAGTAGCTCTGTTTATAGAGTCGTGAACTAGAGGAAACCACTTGAGAAACTAGTCTGAGTAGCTCTGTTTATAGATACGTAAACTAGAGGCTAGAGGAGACTATCCTGAGTAACTCTGTTTACAGATTCGTAAACTAGAGAAAATAAAATTTAGCAAAAATGTATTTTATATGTGTTAACGTAAGACGATGGTGGAAATAATCAATACCCAATCAAAAATAATCTGTCATTACTATGGGATTGAACCGCAGAACCTCGGTACGAAACCCCATTGCATGCTTAATCAAATGAGCTGATTGGGTCTGTAAAAAATAGCAATAAAATGAAAAAGTACGTATATTGACATAAGAGTTTAAGCTGAATACATCTAAAAGCTTATTCGGAAACCCCCTTTAATTTCTGCCCGAAGGCAAGAAAATTATGATTTTTTGAAGAAGGAAAAAAAAGATTCTTTTTTAACAAACGTAAAAATTTACTATCAAAAATAATGTTTTGAAACTGAAATAAAATTTGAATAAATAATAAAATAATGAAAAACCCCTTTCAATGAAATAAATAAAATAAATGCAGGGCGTAACGGAAAATGTTCGTTCCTTCAAACCACATGTTCCCTGGCTCAAATAAGTCATATATGTTCTATTTAAAAAAAAAAAAAAAAATGCTTCCCGTGTCTCCAAAGGTAAAATTTCTGATATGATATTTTCAACCATTTCTGAACGGAAATTTATATTTTAATGAAATTTCTACCACCTACTATTTGATACGAAGTCTTGATTTTAGAAGAATTTGACTTACTTAAAAATCGTCAAGGACACGAGTCTCAACTTTTGAAATTATTAGAAATTGAATGTTATTTATGAAAAAAAATTACATAATTAACAAATCTGTATTAAAAAGGACCGTATTATCTTAGCAAAAGGCAAAGGTCTGAAATTTAATTGTTTTTTAAAAAAAATATTTTGAAATTTTATTATTTTTTGAAAATATGTGTGACTCATGTGGTTTTAAGGAACGCATATTTTTCTCTTACGCCCTGTGAATAATTGAAATATCTTATCGTAATTAATCGTACGAAATGGGTCCTGTGTTTTATTTTAGAATTGTCTCTGGCGATCTGAGTAGTAATATTTTCTGCAGGCGTTTGAAATCGATTTTTTTTGGCACTTAGGAGGCCCCAGGGATTCAACTTTGAAGTGTTTAATAAAAGAACCCCTTTTGTAATACATTTGTGTTGAGATTTATTTGAGATCTGAGCTCAAAACAGCGTCGGAGACAGGAGTCATTCCACGTTGAAGTTGAGTACAGTAAGTGTAAAAAATAAAATGTAAATGTATATTTCTTTGTGTTATAGCATTAAAAGATTTTTCAACATTCACTCCAATATCACTAAGCCAAAGATACACTTTAACCATTTTTACCTTATAATGCCACCACTTTTCCATATTTCCATAGCTACTAAATTGTCCTGAGGAGGCTGAATTACCTCCAAATACAATCAGACCAAGTAGAAATTTCAGAAAACCCCTTTTCAAATTTCGTCCGGGAATCGAACCCGGAACCTCCTTGGTGCAAGTCGAATGTGATGCACCACACTCTGCCACAGATACGTTTTGAAACACAGTAGCAACCAGAACTTTGTGCCATTTTGATAATAAAGTCTCAAATCTTCGGTAAAATAGACTTCTTTTTAATGTCTTTTCCCAAAAACCTTATTTGAGACACCCTGCATAAACTTGCTTGCAAAAGTACTTGTGGATTTGTAAAATTTACTATATTACAAGCAAAATGTGGGTCCTCTGGAATTTAGGTAGTTTTGATTCTAACTAGAGGTTCAACGAAATCAATCACGAGTTGACCTAGGCGACAACCCAGGACTAAAAGTAACCAGTATTTTAGCAGGAGACTTCCCACAAAGACTTCTTTCGGACGTCTTATAAAACCTAATTCATTATTCAATAAATCATATATGTACACAGCAGTTAAATATATACAGGGTGTAATGTGTTGTGATGATTTATAAATACTATCTAATATTCTTTTTTTCGAGTAGTTGTGGAAAGGCATCTCTTACAACTAGAATGATTAAGATATAGCATCCCTTGCCGCTTTGCTGTAATCAACAACAGGTTCTTCATTGTCTTCATGAAGCTGAGCGCATTCCAATAAAGGCAAAAAATACGTAATGTCCTTTGGCGCGCAACCATCCGACTACGCACTACGTAGCCCAACTTCAGTGATCGAAAGATGGTTTATCCCACTTTGTAAGTCGTTGGCTTAATCTACTCAAGGTCCAAGGTGAATGGTGTGTAATATATACAGGGTGAACTAAAATAACGTTATTACAGTCCTAGGGCAGGTCATTTCCAACACAAACTAACCTAATGGATTATACTGTTTTCGTTCCGTTTTCAATGTGGTGGACATTTCGTAAATTTTGACATACCTCACAAGCTTATAATCAGCGAAATAATACAAAAATTTCGCAACTATTAAAAAAACGTTTCGAAACTTGCGTCGTTTTTGTATCGTTTTTCAAACGGCATATACCCAATAGAGTATTTTCTTATGCATATGACGTGTTCTACCTACCCTAGACTTGTGATAACGTTATTCTGTTCACCCTGTAGATACCACAACTAAGAAAATTAAGAAACTCACATCGATAATTGTTACACCCTGTATATCGGTATGACTATATTACTACATAATTTGGCAGTACAGAACACAGAAATAGAAATTAGATTTACTTTATGTCACAGTCCGTTTACTAATTCTAGCTTTTTGTAAACACACTAATAGTCAATCTTCTCAAAACGGGATACTATGTCAACTAGCATAATCATAACATAAATAGAAACGGACTATGTTTTCACTTGACTAAATATTTTGTGTTTGCAAATTTTACAAATTAGTTACATATTGTACATTTGTACAGAAGATAAAGATATTTAAAAAAATGTTACATTATAAAATTTACAAATTGAGTTGACATGTTTCGTCTCCTCCTGGAGACATCCTCAGAACAACTCGGAGTCGTTCTGTACATATGTATAATATGTAACTAATTTGTAAAATTTGCAAATACAAAAGTCAAGTGAAAACATAGTCTTTATTTATTTGATTATCAAAATTTCTATCACAAATGGAATTGAAAAACAAAAAAAGGGAGGAAATGGACGCGCCGGGATGGCTGCATATTAAAATAAAATAATATTTATTTGATGACACAAATAGTCATTTGCTTTCAATCGGTCGCCTTTTTACATAAAGGCTAGTGAATTTATAATGTAAATCATGCAAAGGACTGTGATATAGTGAAAATCAAACAATAAGACTATACATTGGTTATTACCAGTAGGTATTCACACATGAGCAAAGAACAAAAAAGAAATGTAACTCAAACTAGAATTTACAAATGTAACTCAATCCAGAAATAAAATTTGCAAATGTGACTACATTCTATTTCTAGTTTGAATCAATGAATAACATTTGTAAATTTTTTTCCTAGTTTAAATCACATTTTCAAATTTAATGTGACTCAAACCAGAAATAGAATCTAAAAATGTGACTCGAAATAGAATGTAAAATTGTGATACAATCAAAATTTAATCAAAGGTTTCTAGGAACACAAGAAAGGGTAAAGTTCATCCTACACAAACGTGTTGACTTTCTTTCCTTCTTTTTGACTAGCAAACCTAACCCTTTCCTGCCTTCTATCAATACAAACGTTTTCTTACGTTCTGAATCTTATCGTAACCCTTTTCTGCATGTAATATTGAAAAGTGTTTTTTTAAAGATTTCTTTGTACT
This sequence comes from Pachypsylla venusta, assembly GCA_012654025.1. Taxonomy (NCBI): domain Eukaryota; kingdom Metazoa; phylum Arthropoda; class Insecta; order Hemiptera; family Aphalaridae; genus Pachypsylla; species Pachypsylla venusta. Next base: position 15,548,553 of record CM022882.1, read on the forward strand.
AGAAATGAACACAGAGCCATTTTTGCCCTGACAAGCTCCTGGGCACAAAAAAATGCCCTCCTTTTTCCGCAAAATGATCACTTCCATAAATTCCCACCCCCTCCGCCCGACGTTTTTATTTAAACAATATTTTTGCGCACTGGCCTTTTGATGATTTCATCTGTTTCACATTCGGTTATATTGAAGTGAGTCATTAGATAACACAATTCGAAAATGAGATAAGATAGGTAGCCTTAAGATATTTTAGATATAAATCCCCAACCCACCGAAAATTAAGTCCTGGCTACAGCCTAAACGGTTAGCACACATCTTACTACCAAAGATAAAAGGTTGAATTTAACTTCAAAAATTTCAGTTAATTTGCCGCCGTCCGTTAAATGTATCGGCCATGTCATCAACATTTATTTATAAAGGAGTTCATGTTCGAACCCAATGACAGCCAAGTGTTTAGCCGGACGGCAACTTGAAATTTTTTTTTCGATTCTTACTGGTCAATGTCGATTTTCTTAGTTACAAAAAACACCAATAGAGCTCGAAATTCAAAAAGGTCGAAGCGATGAAAGTCTATTGCTCCTCGAACATATAAACATGATCATTTTAAAACATTGGAACATATCCGGAAAAAATTTGCCCCTCAGAATTTGACGCCTTGGGCTAGTGCCCACGGATAAAAAATGGCTCTGAATGTACCCTTTCGTACGTTCTGTCTTATGAACAAATTTATCGTTTTTCTTTCTCCCCTGAAAATAGCTTTCAACCCTTTCTATACCCTCAAAAAATAATGTTCAACTCTTTTCTCCATGTAACATCTCGATATGTTTTTTCAAATACGACTTCCTCGTTGTACACTTTTTACATATATTACATTGATATTTACTTACTCCACTATGTATATTCATATGATTTTTAAAATCACTAAATCGACTATATGTCTTACCACATATGTCACATTCAAAATGAACACCATCGTGTATTATAATATGTCTTTTTAAATTTTGTAACAAACTAAATTTCTTATCACAACGATTACAAGAATAATAGATTTTATTATTACTATGTTTCGATTGATAATGTCTCAACATATTTGATCGAGGACAAAATAAATCTGAACACAGATTACATTGTAGTTTAAAATCTAATTTCTTCATATAATGTGTCAACAATGATGTTTGTTTTTTATTAAAAAATGAATCTGTAATCAAATGTTTTTTATCATTTTCTATATGCGAAATCAAATGAGATTTAATGTCAACTTTTGAATATTTTTCTCCACAAAATTTACATTCAATACCATTTTGATGAGATGTAAGATGAGATTGAAATAAATTTGAATCGAAAAAATACGCTGAACAACAGTCACATTCGTAGATTTGATTTTTATGTTGAATTAAAAAATGTTGTTTCAAACGAAATTTTGATTTAAATTGTTTTATACATAATTGACAATGGAATAGTTTTTGTTGAGATGCGTAGTATAATAATTGCTCATTTTTTATGTTTTTAATTGTTTTTTCATTTTTAATTTCTTTGAAACTAAAGTCTATGTTATTATTCGATAGACTATCATTGTTATCTGATATATTATTTGGTAAATTCATTGAACTCTCTTTAGTTTGGACAATGTTGTCCACTGGTTTATCAATTTCATTGATTATATCATTAATTATTGATTGAGTTTCTACTTTTTTACAATTTTTGTTAACAATTAAATTCGATTGTATTTCATTGATATTTTCAATTGTGCCGCTAATGTTGTTACACGTTACTTCTTTTTTAATCTTCTGTCTTCGTTGCTTATGCCCAACAGTATTTTTAATCTTATCTTTAATCTTTCTTTGCACTTTTTTATTTCCAATGATATTACTAATGGTCTTATTTGCATTTAAATTTCTTTTAACTTGTTTGATATCTTTGTTTCTAGAGTTTACCTTCACATTTTCTTTAATCTGTTTTGGCTTTTTATTTCCAATAGTTTTGATAGATTTCTTTTCTTTTTTTACTTTGTTCTCTCCAACTTGATGTTTTTCTGCCCTTTTCCTAATACAATATATTTCATTATTTTCAATGTTTAATTTTTTTTCCTGTTTATTCTTATATATCTTTCTCGTTTTCTCTATATTTTTTCGATTATTATTTATGAGTCGTTTTGCAATTTGTTTAATTTTATCTGGTTTACTTATTCTCTTTGTCATATCTTTACCGTTTGATACGTTCAAACTATTTTTTTCTTTAGATTTCTTGATTTTTTTGTTATCATTAGGTTTATATGTATCTTTTTTATTATTCAAGAGTTGATCAATATTTTCTTTCGTTTTTTCTGTATTCGTTTCCTCTATACAATCTTTCTCTATGATTTCTTCTTTACATTTATAAAGAGTTAATACACTATCATTAATTAGACTCTCAGTTTCTTCTTGAAAATCATATACGTCATTTTCTATTTTACAAGTTTTATAATTTTTATTACGTTTGCAATTGTTCATTTTCTTCTCGTCATTTGGAACGGCAACATCTTTCTGATGATTTGACAATAATAAATTTTGTTTATCATGTTTTTTCTTTAAAATCTGTTCAGCTATTGCATTTTGAATATCGAACAATTTACTCTGTCGATTTTTTTGAAATAATTTCCTATTCGTCATCGGTGTAATTGGTGATTTAATTTGTACTGATTGATTCTCTTGAGGAATATCTTCATTTTTAATTATTATCTTACTATCATCATCATTTATATTGTTTTTTATTAACTCTTTCAAATTATGTTGAGATTGTTTTTTATTTAAAAGATGTGCTTTCTTATTGGCTTGATTGTTTAATTTCTTTTTAATTTGTTTCTTGTTATTTTTCGGTTTTTGATTGTCATTCCTTAATCGATTTCTTAAATTATGACAACTTTGAGATCGTGTACATATATTGATTACATTTGATAATCGTTGTTTAATACTATTTTTACGAGTTTCGTTACGAGATGATTGAGCTGATAAATCATTTACTATTCGATTTATAGTTGCATCAATATTCGATTTTTCCATTTTCTTTCTATTCAATTTATTTGTTATTTTATTCAATAATGGTATTTTGTCTATTTTCAATTTTTTCTTTGGAATTTTATCGTTTTCAGATTTATCGATTTTTTTGCGTTTTTGCTTTTGTTTTAACAAAATATTATCAGACTTTTTTGGATCTTCTAATTTTACTTTCAACAAAGTACAACTATGTTTATCAGTTATAATTTTAGATATGTTATTAATATGATTTTCATTCGATGTTGCAGCACTACTTTCTTGTTCTTTATTTTTAATTTGTTGCAGTTGATTTTCTAACATTTTCAATCTTCTTGTTTTAACAGTTTCTGAAGGTGACATATGTTTGGGTGTGAAGTCAATGCAATCTTTGCTGTTTTCAATTTTAACTAATTTGACTTCATCCACATTTCGTTCAATTTCATTTTGAGATTCATTTTCCTTGGTTAGATTTTCATTTATAATATTTATATCTTCAATATGTTCATCAATTCTGTCAAGAATAATTTCATTCGTTTTGAACACATTATCAATATTTGTTGTATCATCTACTTCACATACCAAATTCAATTTTTCATTATGTTTCAATTTTGCATTGATATTGTTTTTATTGAACAATTGATCAGACATTCTATTTTCATTTTCTATATGAGATTTATTCTTGTCAATAATTTCATTATATTCTATACTTGTTCTTGTAGATTTGGACACACGTTGATTAGTGTTGGGCATTAGTTTCTGATCATCATTTTTCTTCTTTAAGGTTTCTAAATTTCGAATACTTTTTCTTCTGTTATTTTGAAAATCGTCTTTTGTTGTAGTCGCTGATATATTGGGTTCTATTTCTTGACTAAGAATTTGTTCTCTTTCATTATTTACAATAATATTTGCTTCAATCTCTTGTTTATTGACAATAGTAGAATTTCTTCTTAAATTACTTTTTTGTATTTTAAAATGTTCCATTTCAGTTACATCATCCTGAAGAACTCCACATTTATCGGATAATAATTCATTATTTAATTGTTCTTTGGTATCTAGACTGGTAGACCGATTTTCTTCAAGTCTCACACTTTCTCTTATTTTTGAAAACTCAAAAGTGTTCATATTTCTTACTTTTACGCTATCTTTCCTTTTTGATAAATTAAAAATGTTAAACTTGTCTTTGGTTTGAATTTGTAGAGTAGCTTCTTCAGTCGAAGAAATATCATTTAAATTTTCAATTATATCATTAATGGTTTGTTTTAAAATAAATTTATCAAAATTTTTGCTATTTAAAATTCGTTCTGTTGTAGATAAATTATCTTTGTCAAGTGTATTCTCAGTTTTATTAATTTTGTTTACTGATTTCTCAGTATTACAAGAATTGTTGCTAGTGTCCTTACTAGTTGGTACAATATCAACGGGTTCGTTAACAACATTTTCAATTTTATCATTCAAGTCATCTAATTCTAAAAGTAAATCTTTAATTTTATTTTGTTTTCTTTTTATAATTTTATTATTAATTAAATTTGATCCATTATCTTTATATAGATTAAGTGCTTCAAATAATGTTTTTTGATTTGACACTTCTTCTTGGTCATTCACGTCATTTTGCTCATTAGTAATTCTACAAGTTTCTACCAATCTTTTTTTGTCATCGTCTATCACTTTTGTATGCTCTTCTTTTTTGTACATAATTTTTTCTTCTTTATGTTCCGTTCCAATAATTGTTTTATCAATTTGTGAGCAATTTATTTGTACAATTCGATCTATTTTATTTAAATGTACTTCCTCTTTTGGATTCGAAGAAGTGAATTTTTGTGGTACTGCTAACATTTCATCGGTTGTAATGTGTTTATTTGTAATACCATCTTGACGTTGTTCTACAATTAAATCATCGCTAGCTGTATTCTTATTTTTAGTAATGTTTTTTCCCATATCTGCCAAAGATGATGGACAATAATTATTGTCGTTTTTGATTTTCGAGTTGTTTGTTTTATTTAAATTGTCATTTATTGTAATCAAATTTTGATCTTTAGATATAGATTCCTGAAGACATTCTTTTCTTTTAATTTCTTTATTTTTTAATGCTTCTAATTGCATATTTTTAATGATTTGTGATAACATAATAGGAGAGATTCGATCTATTTCTTCTTCTATAGTTTTATTGATATCTGGATTTAATTTCTCTTTGGTGGTGTTAAACATTTCTGATTTATTTTGGATTGTTCTGTCGTTAACATTTTCACTAGAACTTTGTTTATCTCGAATTAATATTAATTTGTCTTTTTCAGTATTATTGTCATTATTTTGTTTACTGGTAGTAGGATCAACGGCAGAAATAGGGCCAAGAGTAGACACGGCAGCAGTAAATTCTTTGGTTATGTCTTTGGGTGTACTTTCGTTACCAACATTATCAGTTGATTCACCAATTTTAGATTGAACCAACTGTTGTTTCATTTGATGAGATCTAAGAATTATTTTCTCTCCTGATTTTTGTTCAGTTTTCTCGCTAAATTGTTTTACATTCTTTGCATTTATAACAACACATTTGTTCTTTCCATCGCTCTCAGTTTGTTTTAATGTTTCTTCAATAATTGATTCTTGAGCATTCTGTTGTGAATTTGTTTGTTTATTTTTATCATTAATTAAATGAGATCTGAGGATTATTTTCGATCCTGTTTTTTGCACATCTTTCTCACTACTACTAGATTTTGAATTCCCTCTTTTTGTACACTCATTCTTTTCAATAGTATCACTATTATTAAAATTTGTTTTGATAATTTGTTGTGTATTGCTTATTTCTTGTGTGTTTACATTTTGTTTTAATATTGCTCCATTTGTTTCCAGTAATTTGAACTTATCATTACTTAAATGAGATCTTAGCATTAAATTTTGTTCATTATTTGTTTTATTATTGTCATTTATCTCCCCATCATTTGTATTTTGTTTATTTAAAATGTCAACTAAAGATAATTGTTTACTCATCATAGCGTTGTCATTTTTGTTTTCTTTTCTTTTCAAATCCAAAACATTATTTGTTCTTTGAATTATTTTTCTATTTATTTGTATATCTTGGCTTTTTTCATCTCCTATATTTAAATCTTGTTTAATATGAGATCTCAAAAATGGTTTTGGAATAATTTTATTTGTTGAATTTAAATGTTCATCAGATATGATTGATGAAGGAACATTTTGTTTAAGTTGACTATTAGTTTTCGAATCAATCAGCTTTTTATTTTGTCCGTTATCGATCGATTTTATAGGTATTGTATCAGTAACACGATTAAAATTATTAATTAAATTCATTTCAGTAGAACTTTGTAGACTATGTTGTTCTTGTTTCTGTTTCTCTAATAATTGTTTCCTTGGTGATTTTTTATTCATTTGTTCTAAATATTTTTCATACGGTATGAATGCTTCATTTATATCTATAAATTCGTCGTCTATCTGGTCATCGTCTTCATTGATCATTCCATCATTACTATCCAATATAACCATTTCATTACTAACTTCAGATTCAATATTTGTTCTATTTTCAACAGGACTCATTGTGTTATCCATTTCAATGTTACTGTATTGTTCATTATTTATTCTCTCTATAATATCATAATGATGTCTATAATTATTTTCAAATAGTCCAATATAATTATTATTTGAAATTCTTTGTAAATCATTTGATTTTTCCAATATTTCTTTGATTGTTCTACAATTCTTTAAATTATATTGATGCTGAATAACTGATGGATGTTGTTTTTTATTTGTATTTATTGTTTGAATGTAGCTCTTTGTGGTTTGTACTTTATTTGTTCTTGTATTGTCTGTACTTTGATCCGTTTGATTATTTTTCTCACTTTCTATTCCTCCATTGTCTTTTCTATTATTATTGGACGATGAAGAAAAATTTCCAATAAGTAAACTTGAATTGTAATTTAATTCGATTGATTTTTGACTTAACTTTATAATTTGTTCACTTAATTCCTTTTTACTAAACCTAATTTTATTATTTTTTACAATTGCTTTTGATGTTGTTGTAGTTGTTGTCGATGACGATGAAATTAATCCAGAATTAATAGGAATTGATTCTTTAAATTTTGAATTAATCTTTATACGATCTATTTTATTCTTTAATTGTTTACTATTTTCATTAAATCGTTTCACATAATTATTGATTTCATTAAAATTATAGATGCCTGTTTGATGGGTTTGACATTCTTCATTTATTTGTTCATTTCTAATTTGAGATTTTTTTTGGTGTCGTTTAGGTGTCTCATCAATAACTAATTTCCCATTTCCATCATCAATACTTGTTTGACATTTTGTTTCCTTCTTATCTTTTTTCTTTTTTTTATTTGATCCTGCCACTGCCATTGTTTTACTGTTAAGTCTTTTATATTTTTTCTTCTTTTTCTTATTTTTTCGTTCAGACTTTTTAAGATTTTTCAAATTTATTTTAATGACAATTTTATTATTATTTATACTGATCGTATTCGTATTACTATTTGGAACTGTTTCATTAATAATTTGATTTCTATTAGATGTAGTACATATTTCTTCATTTCTTTGAATTTGAGTTTTCCTTTGACTAGCAGAAGCATTTCTTAAAGTATGTCTTAAAGTTGGTAGTTCATCGTTTGCATGAAAAGTTTCATTGGACTGTCCAATCAAATCATTGTTTTTGCTCGTATGCGTTATGATTCGATTTGAAGGAATCAATTCTTCATAATGAATTGGCTCTTGTTTTATATTATTATGAATGATATCAATTATTTCTGAACTTTTATTAATCCCTGGAGATAATTTCTTCAAGTTTCGCTCCATTTTTTCTTCTTTTAGGTATTTTTGTTGATGGTGTTGTTGTTATTTGAGCAATGTTATTTTTACGAATTTTATTGCAGGCAATGAACAATGTAAAATAAAAGAATAATTCTTAAAATATTAAATTAAGAATAGAATAAAAAATGAATCAACTTCCCTATTTAAAAAGATAAAAGTAAGTAAACCCAATCTGATTTTTAGGTGTAAATATTTATTATTTTTACTTAGATAAATTAATGATGCTCAAAATAGGATAAATCAAAGGAAGATGTTAAATTTGACTTATCATTGTAGACTAGACCATAATTCACATACGTATCTCACTCTTTATTTAAAAACTTCCAATTTAATTATTTATTTTTACCAAAAATAATTACTGAGATTCGAAATGTTTAATGTTATAGGATAAAAAAGATCGATGAATGAGCTTTCCTAGTGTAATGTTAAAGAAATCATAATTTTAAAAAATGACTTTGTTTTGAATATTTTGTTCTAATAAATAACAAATTTTTACCATATTTTTTTATTTTTTTGAAAATAAAAAGTCTGAACCAAATTTTTTTTTTAATTGTCATATATATATAAATCAGAAATAAATATACTTATTTAACTAATTTTTTTTT
>CM022882.1:15557905-15576886 GCA_012654025.1 Pachypsylla venusta
AAAAAAAAAAAAAAAAAAAAAAAAAAAAAAAAAAAAAAAAAAAAAAAAAAAAAAAAAAAAAAAAAACACCTTATAAAAATCACCAGGAAAAAAATCACGAGTAATTAAATATATTTTTTTTCTAATTCACAACAAAAAAAAAAATATATATATATATATATCAATTAACTTTGGTATAAAAACTTAGAACACCCTAATCCAAATATTTACCTTTAATTATAATTATTTTTAAATATTTCTAACAATAGGAAAAACTAATAAAATTTTATGTATAAAAAAAACTTCAACAATTTGAAATCAAATAAATAACTGGAACACATCAATAATATTTTATAGGACACTTAAAAAGGCACTGTAATTTTTTTAAATAGTAAAAAAATGTTTTTTTAATTACATAATTTGAAGAAGATTTTGAGTGATGTTAAATACAGATGAGATCGAACAAGGGTTAATGACTGATCATTGTTTCATCAAGGGTTAATATTTTAACATTCTAGTTGAAATATTAATTTGACACAAATAGAAGTGAAACTGTGAACAAATATATAAAAGAAACATTAAATATTTTTTAAAAAAAGTATTTTAAATATTAATTAAAATTTAAAAGATATAAAATTAAATTTGATGAGCTTTCAATAGCACTCAAATTATCATTGTCAGAACATATATGTTGACTCTTTGGTAGTTTGAGATGAAGATTATATAAAAGAAGAACATTAGATATTTACTGGAAAACCAGAAATAACCTTTTGTTGGATCTCGGCATCCCAACATATGAGTGAATTTGTAACTTTTCCATTAAAATGATCCATAGAAGAAATTATTGTTCGAATTACGAGTAAATTTGTTCTTCCGCTGTATTGTCACTTAACGTTAACCGAATTAATGCAACCTGCCTCGGTAGCATATTAGTTAAGCTGCCGGTAAACAGAAGGGCGAGGGTTCAAGCCCAGGCTGAGGCAGGATTTTTTCTTCATTAATTTAAGTACTTGACCACATGAAAATACAGCTCTAAAGGTTAGGTGGTAGAAAATGTCTCAGGCATTAACCTCGCTTAGAGGATACCTTCCATTCAAGAGTATATTTTTTTAATTAATTAAAACTATTTGATGAGTAAAGTAGGTCTCCGTTGGGTTCTTATTGATTTTGGAAGTTCGTTACTACTGTCACTCTTATACATATAATTCGAGTTATGAGAGTTGAGACAAAAGAGAAATACGGCAGGAGGGGAGGCAAATTTTTCGTTGTTACTTTTCAATACATGACAGGGCGTATTACTGTCATCATTCATGTAGAACCGTTTCTTAGCAATTTATATCAGTTTATTTTCATTTTAATTTAATACGGCACGTGTATGTAAAAAATTACAAAAACTTTCAAAAACAAAGACATTTTCGAAAATAAAAAAAATCAAGTTCACAGTCGATTGTATGTCGAATTAAATGAAGACTTACATAATGGAATAAAAATGATTCCTTCCATTAATCCAAAAGAAAAATAAAGTTGAACTTGGAATGGACCCTTCATGTGAACCCTAAAGAATTCATAGAGTTCACTATGACATGTCCCCCCCGATATCATGAAACTTTGGTCAGAATATTTTTTTTGTATCTCCAACAGGATCCATGATTTTGACAGTTCTACTTAAAATTACTTACCGTGTAGTATTTTATTTACGGTAACTAGAGTTTTAAAAACTTATTCATCTCAATTTATTTACTTGAGAATAAGTCAAAGAGAAACAGAAAATAAATATTGAATAATCAAAATTTTCAAAAATTATTCTGAAATAAAAATTGCATTTCGTTCACTGTAAAAAAGTCAACTTTCGGGAAATAGAGAAATTTTCAATTCTCCTAGAATTTGATTTGACCTTGAATATGTTAAAAAAAAATTAACTTGATTTTAACATTTCCTCAGAAAATGAATTATTTACATTTTTTTATATATATATAAACAGTCTTATAGTATGCCAATTTAACCAACTTAGGTTATGTAACATTTTTTAGGCTATACGAGTATCTCACTAAAAAATTGCATTTTGCTACCCATCTTTTTTGACCGAAATCATGGCCTATTGTTTTTCTTACCCAAGTACATATTACTTACCCAATTTTAACATCACCCGTTCGCATTAGGTGTAAGCTGACTTATGGTTCTACATTTTGATTGTGGCTTGCGAGGATGTTGTAAGATATCTAATGAAACATTTTCATTTCATACTAAACCAAGCAGGTTGCCTGGAATATAATCAGAATATGATGTGAGATATCTCACGGTCGCCTCTTTGATGTTTCTATGGAGCAGCTGGTTTCCTACAAATTCTGCTCTACTTAGATCTAACATTGATGCGAAAGCGGTTATGGGGCATAACTTTTTTTTTTTTTAAAAAAAAAGAATTAATTNACTTTTTTTTTTAAAAAAAAAAAAGATTTAACATTGAATCATATATTTACTAGTATCGATCAACCAACTGCTCAATATGGAGATCACAATAAAACAATGTATTTAAATGCAGACCCTACTAACTTACATCATAATATAATACAGGACGAGGGACGGGGTGCTTATGGTTTGATTAAAAGGTTGCTTTGAGTTCCCTCAGAGTTTGGAAGGGATTGGACTAGTCAAGAAAATGTCTATAAGAAATCATCTGGAGACCTGCGATGATAATCCTAGAAAAATTAATTACAATTGGATGAACTGCACAATAATTGTGAAAAGTGGTATAGTGGCCTACTTGGCAGACAATTTTTATTCTACGTAAATACATATAGGAACCACGTGGTTGCAATTGGGTATAGACTCGCAGCCTTGTCTTAGAGATATGGCTTTTCCGGGATGTTTCTATTTCATTTTTGCCCCTGCATATTTCATAATTAGATACTAAAACAGAATTTTCCTCGCGTTAAATTTGGGAAAGCCAACGATTTACCACGTTGGTTACAACAATTCTCGTCAGACCACTGAGGTTAAGCAACGTTGGTGTATTGCATACTCAAATAGGAGCCCGTCCGTGGGCGCCACGTATATAGGCAATTACAGCTGCTCAAAAGTTGATTTTTTTTTCCTTTCTGATTTCGTGCCTATTAGGCATTGTAACATGAATCTATGTATAAGTTTCAAAGTTTAGTCATCATCCAGCTGCGTTGTTTATGAGTCAAATGGGCTTTGCGTTTACAAGTACAGATGGATTGATAATATTAATAGCTCTTTCAGTTCCCGTGCCAAAACCTTTTTGTTAATCTCATATCAACTGTTTTTAGCATCGATCCAAATCTGTATCTGGGAATCGGGAGAATAAAATAGTAGATTTTAATAGGAACATCTCTACAACAATTTAGTGGTAACTGCATTAGTCTTGTACGCGGGAGACCCGAGTTCTAATCCCGGCAGGGCCAATACTATGTCTCTGTAGTTTGGATATTTCGAGGCCAACTCAACGTCGTTTGGATAATGAGTAGCTATGGAGATAAATGCGAATAGCGACCCGGTGCCAGCATTGTAGGTGAAGTTAAGAAAATCAAGGTAATTGGATAATGACAGACACTGAAAACTCCTACAATGCTGCAGTGAGCACCGAAGTTGTAACACAAGCTCTTGTAAAAGTCCCCATCACAGACCTTACTTCACTTTCAATAAGAACACTCAATTTTATAAATAGATAATAACTTCTCCATTTCAGAATGTGCATCACACTCGACTTGCACCAACGAGGTACTGAGATCGAAAACGGGTCGGGTCGAAAATTTGAAAAAGTTTTCTTTCAAATTTTTAGCACACCAAGTGAAATGATAGTGCATCAAATAAAAAATGGCTAACGACTTTTAATTCATCCTTAAATCATTCAGTCAAAATGAACTTTATTTCTGAATTAAATTTACATTTACTACTGTAAAACACTAAGATACATATTTTTTTTCATTTTGACCTTTCTAAATTATTGGGGAAAAGATCATTCCTCATTGAATGATTTTTTCGAATTATTTACCATTCGATAAAACCAAAATTTGAGAAAAATCAAACCACCAAGAACCATATCTACCAACAATACAGAAGCTATTAACCAAGAGCTACCAAAGAGACAAGTATAATTGAGTCGTTATAGTAATAACGACAATAATTGCTAACATTATGAGGTAATTATCAAGTATAGATTGGTTATATTGGAGCGATTCTTAATAATATCATGCTATATGATCTACCAAAATAATGCGATGATGCACACAAGATTTGTGACATATAACACAAAGAAATTTACAAATTTAAGTAAATATTACAAAGCACAATAATAAATTAATAAGAAAATGAACAAATTAATATAATCGCTGCAAGAAGACCTTGGATTTTGAACAAGTTATCCGATTGATAAGAATGAATCAGACCAATCTCTACAAGGAATAAAACTGAAAAACATTTTTTTTTCTATTAAAACCTGCTAGACACTTTTGATTTAATATAAAGAAAAAGGAATCCCAATATGAATTAAAATCAGAATACAAAAATTGACCTCATTATTTGTTATTATATTATATTCCTTGAAAATTGAAACTGAATCCATCATTCGCTGGGTATTTCATAATATTTCAAACACTTTTTTGTGTCGATAGAAAATGTTGAAGGAACCAACCTAAGTTATGTAATTAATTGGAAAAATTAATTAATACTTGAAATATACTGAAAGCAACAAGTGAATATAATAATTTATTTTTACCTGTTGAACTTTGGAATCGATTAATAAAAATGTTTTGATGAGAAAGCACTCGCTTTTAATTACATTGATAAAATTATTTCACAATTTTTGGAATTAGTATGACATTTAAAAAAAATATTATTGAATGTATTCTTTTCAAATAAAATACAACTTATTCTTCAGAACTTTAAAAAGAAACTTTTAATAATTTGTGATAAGAAGTTCAATGACCAAAATAAATAACTTCGAAACTTTTTTGTAAGAATTTTTTTTAGGTGAAAGTGCTGTAGCCACATCCACTAAAAATAACCCAATGGACTTTGTACTGTGTATTGCTTATTGACAGATAAATTCTGCTTTTTGAAGGCGTTTTGTATGAATATCTTTTTTGATGATAAAACATGATACAAGGAGAGACAAGGTATGATACTCCACCAGCACAAATTCGTCAAGTTCTGCTATGACATCATCAAGGCCTCATATAGGGGTCTGACACCGGGGATATGTGGAGAGGCAATCCAAATTTTTTTAAACAAATTTTAAGCCAATTAGAGAGGTTAGGAAACGTTTTTACGGCCATGCCTCTATTGCGTACGTACAACCGTCCAACATGGACCCATGTCGGCCAATAAAAAAGCGAGTTTTAAAAAAATTGTTTTTGTTTTTTTTAAAAAAAAATTATCTCTGTACATCTCCTCGATATAGGACCCCTCATATAGTCACTCACATAATGTTTATATAATCAAGTCTGTCTAATTTTTCATTTTTTTAGCAGCCTTCCTGCCCTAGTGGGTATCTCTAATTAACATGATAAAAACACTCGTTGGTATTTTAAACCTATTGATGAAAATGGGCGTGGATGATTTGGTGGTTCTTCAATATGATTCCACCAGCTCCCATAGCTCAGTGGTCTCTGCACTTTGGTTTGGATGTTTTTGGGGACACATACGAGTAGGTATATAACGTAAACAAAATATTTATGTACACACACTGACATCACTTTGATGCTTGCCCATCGACGCAGTATTGTTATCAAACAGTTGTTGTAATACATTTACATTTTTTACATATCTTGAGGCAACTGGGAGAGACTGACTCCTATTTATAACCTTTGGCATTTTTTTTTTAGATTTATGTGAGGATCCAGAACTTAGAGAACGCATTATGACTTCTAAATCAGAACAGGAATCTAAAAAAAAAACATTTAGAAGCTCAAAGAAAAAGAGTGAACTGGTGAGGTCAATGTGGGTAGCTGGGTTGCAAGTTTCCAGCGAATGCAGATTAAAGCATCCCTCTCGAATGACCAATAGATGTTAAAAAGACGTTAAGCAAAAAAAAAAAAAAGAGATCAATGTAATAAATAATTAATTAAATATTTGGGTCTCCGTTACTTCAGCAAACTTATTGCAAGCTATTTTAAAAATAGAAGGTCCCAGCTCCCTTGGCTCAGTGGTCAATGTACTATTCTTGCACCCGAGGTACCCGGGGAATTCTGGCAAGGGCAATCAGGTGTCACTGTGGTTTGGATGTTTCAAGATCCACTCACGTCTCGTTAGGACAATGAGTAGCTATGGAGATTTATGCGCATAGCGATTCGATGCTTGCATTCTAAGTAAAGTTGAAAAATCAAACTGAACAATGATAGATATTGGGTATTAAAACCACTGTGACAAATGATTTGAAATGATCAATTTTTTTTTTTTTTTCTTCTTCTTTTTTTGTACACTTTATTGAATTAAACAATATTGAATGAAAAAAAGAATAATAAAAGAAAGATTAATAATAATAATAATAAAAACCCTTTCGGGGTATGCGTACCTATACCATCTCACAAAAGTTTGGTTGCAATAACTCAAGCGGTTCTCAAAATATCGGGAAAAAACAATTTTCCAAGATGGCTAATTCACATTGCCTAACAACTCATCAAAGTGTCATAGTTATCGAATGTATTTCTCGAAAAATTAATCTTATTTATATTTACAGTCACTTTTTGGTCAATAAATTCTGTTTCTTGGTGTTATTATGTCACAACTTTGGTGCTCACTACAGCATCGTATGATTTTCCAATATCAATCATTGTCCAATTACTTTGAATTTTTCAATTTTAACCTACAATTCTGGCACCTGATCGCTATGCACATTTCCATAGGTCCCCATTGTCCTCACGAGGCTGAGTGGGCCCCGAAAACATCCAAGCCACAGTGACAAATTTTCGCCCCTGCTAGGGTCTCCCGAGTGCAAGACTAGTGCAGTGACCACTGAGCCATGGAAGCTGTTTTTTTTTGTCAATAAAGTCACATCCAAGTTCGAATCTTGATCTCGTCATAAATATTCGATTGACCATGTCCCCCTTTATGTCCTTAGAGTCTTACAGAATTCAAAAAATCCAAGCCGTTTAGGTCCGGTCCTACCAAAAGCCGAGTTTTGAAACACTCGGGTTTGGGTATTGTATTAACACAGGCTGACACAGTGTTTGATGAAACTCTCTTAAAACACTGTGTCAGCCTGTGTTAATACAATACCCAAATCCAAGTGTTTCAAAACTCGGCTTTTGGTAGGACCGGCTGTATGCTTTATCAATAAACTCCGAAGGATTAAATCACTTTACGATTAAACTTGTTGTCTCATATTTCTATATTATAGAAATATAGACTGTAGCTTTTCTGTTTATATAAATTCACTCCGATACGCTGCTGTATGGCGCACGGCACACATGACGTCATATTTTCTCCACAAGTACATACCTTGTCTTCTTAGAGTATCATGGATTCTAGTGAGATACAAAAAAATATAGAGATCGCTAGCTGTTAATTTGTTTACATTTTGGCTAACAATCTGTGTCAAACAGGAATACAGGTGTTTTTTTTTTAAAAAAAAAGGGATAAGGACAAAACTATAATAATTGGATTGTCGGTTTCAAAGTTTAAAATCTCTGTTTTAATTTAAATTTTTTGATAAATCAAACCAAAATGTTTAAAATTCTGTTTTCTATTGCATAATTATTGTTTACTATTTGACTTAAAGCTAAAATGTGCAATATTTTTTATAAAAAATACTCATTTCTTCCTAGAACCTAGTTCTGGGAAGATACAGTTATAATTCATTTTTAAATAATTTTCTTTCATTCTAATTAAACACGAAACTGGGATTTTCAATTAACTTCGAATAAGGTAAAGTAAAACTAATGACATGCACTCAACAAATAATTACATTTATATTATTGTTATTCTTTTTGTGTTATGACTCTTTTTATGTGTTTTTTTTTTTTAATGCCACATCTATAGGTGTTTCTTTTGCAAAATACTTTCACTTTTTTATGTTAAAAGTTCAAACTTAAAATTTCGATGTAGATACTTATGATCTAAAAATTGACATTCAAAAGGATTTTTTTTTTCAGTTATTTTTTTTAAAAAATGATTTGTCTTACCTGAGTTCTTGTACCTTCCTACCTGTCGCCCAGTTAAAAGGCAGGAACTTTGTGTTCATTTCTTAGATCTTATTGACATTTTGTGCTTTGAGGAATATCTTGATTTACTAGCTTGGGTTTAACTGCTCAGAGAATTCGGGCAGTATTCTCGCTAGATTATTTAGGAGGAATTCTTCTCTGGGGTTTAATGACCCAATAATATTCACTTACGAATTGAGAAGGACGATGGAATCTAAGATTGCACGAGATGCTGTTATCCCATTTTTCCCACACAGTGTACACAGCATGAGTTATCCCTGAAGATTCGCTCTTAAGATAATCAGAAAATTTGTTTTGATGTTGGGAATTTTCTATTAATTAAAAATTATAATACAGACTGCTAATTAAACCATTTACTATTGCTCTTATTGACAGTCTTATTTGGTAGAGGTGATGGATTCATTACCTGGAAGCTGTGGGTTCGAATCCAAGCATGAACATGGGATATAGCGATAATAAGGGAAACAACATTTAACAAGTATATTAGGTGGTNTTTTGGAGGAATTCTTCTCTGGGGTTTAGTGACCCAATAATATTCACTTACGAATTGAGAAGGACGATGGAATCTAAGATTGCACGAGAAGCTGTTATCCCATTTTTCCCACACAGTGTACACAGCGTGAGTTATCCCTGAAGATTCGCTCTTAAGATAATCAAAAAATTTGTTTTGATGTTCGGAATTTTCCATTAATTAAAAATTATAATACAGACTGCTAATTAAACCATTTACTATTGCTCTTATTGACAGTCTTATTTGGTAGAGGTGATGGATTCATTACCTGGAAGCTGTGGGTTCGAATCCAAGCATGAACATTGGATATAGCGATAATAAGGGAAACAACATTTAACAAGTATATTAGGTGGTCCTTGTTGCCGAAAGGATGGCAAAAACATTAGCTCAACATAACTTAATTCCTTCTTATTGCTCTTATTTACAGATGGACCACGCAGACCTTATATCAGAAATGATACATATTGAACATATGAGTACACAAGAACGTCTGCATTTAGCAAGAAGAAGACGTCTCCAACAATTAAAATATTGGGTTCAACGAGAAAGAGAACGAAATAAGCATAAAGCAAATAAAATTAATGCAAATAACGCTACTACAAAAATAAAGAGAAATATATATTTTAGTGATAATGTTATGTTATTGGAGGCTGCATCTAGGAATGATATCCAAGAAGTGAGAAGACTGTTAAGTAAAGGTAATTATCGTAGACCGCTTCGCTTGGCATCTTAGGGGCATGACTGTTCCCGTGCTACTGTCATGCCCACAATAATGTGGAATAGTTTGGTACCGAGAGCAAGATAAAAATCTCTCTAAATATGATAATTAATCTACATATAAACTATCATGTAAAAAAGGTTTGATAACGATTTATAAGGTAGTTGTCTTCATGTAATAGTAAGATATACGCCCTGACGATGGCAGGTTCTGCGCACCCCAGGATGACCTGAAACGAATACCATCGCTGTTCCAGTCAAGGGCCATCAGGTCTAAACCTTATATAAAGAAAGAGAACAGTTGACTGCATCATAATCATCATTATCGCGGATGATAATGCTATAAGTCTCACCAGGGGCTCGATATTCCACTACCANAAGTTTCATGACAAAAAACATATTTGAATTGCAAATATGACACCTAGATGTAATTCTTACAATCGCCTGTGAAGTCCACAGTGATTGTAAGTTGTTTTGTCCAGATCGCGAAGAAAATGAATTCTGCTTGTAAGATTATTCTTACATTTTTTACTTCTTTTAAAATAAATTAAAACAAAATACTTAAGTAGGTACCAAAAATACTATTTATATTCGTTTACAAAAAAAAAAAAAAATTTGAATATTTTNAAAAAAAAAAAAAAGTTTTGAATATTTCGATTCATCATCAGGTTAGTCGAGTCGAAGGATGGAAGTCGAAAATCTAGTAATGGGGAGAACTGTTGATTTTAGGAGTAACTTCGATCAGTCACTCAGGACATTGCCTTTTATATGTAAAGATTAAAAATGGTGTTTTTGTGTTTTATATTAATTTAATTTATTTTAAAAGAAAATATTTTTAACACTTATAAATAACATGTTATTCGAAAATACCTTTTTATTTTCACAGGAGTTAGTCCGGATTCTACAAATGAAGACGGACTGACAGCATTGCATCAATGTTGCATCGATAATAATGAGGAGATGATGAAACTACTCATTGAATTCAAAGCTAATGTGAATGCAGAAGACAGTGAAAAGTGGACACCATTGCATGCGGCAGCAACTTGTGGTCATTTACCTTTAGTGAAATATTTGATTAATCAGTAAGTTGAAATGATATTGCCGGAAGCGTAATTTCTTACAATCTAATTATGACTCACTAACTTCTATAGTAAAAATAGGCCTTGAGGGTGACATCCTCACGAACCGAGACTACCTGAGCTGATGCTGTAAAATAATACAGAAAGCAATTCTACTTAATTTACTTTCCGAGTCAAAATCACCAAATTTCTCAGATTTTCTTCATCCAGTACGAAGCTGTGGCAATGGCTTTGTTGTTTACCGAGTCAAGATCTTCCATTGTGCTGACAATATGAGGAAGGTTCGGGCAAGATAGAATGTGGGCCTCATCCTGGACAAAAACTTTTTTGGAACTGTATTTTCATACATCTGGCTACCATTGGAAACGATGATGCCGCTATTAATTGAATTCGAAAATGCTATTTTTTCATATTTTTTTTTCAATTTTCAATGATGCAATCGACCACAAAAAAAAAATCGAAAATTNAAAAAAAAAAAAAAAAAAAAAAAAAAAAAAAAAAAATCGAAAATTAGTTATTTCATGTTTCATGGTACGTACAATTCAGAAATCGAATAAAAAAGTCCGGTCGTCCGTTGTGAGCGGCACTTTTGCCAATTAGGGTTGACTGATTTTAATGAAATTTGATATGCATGAGTCAGCTAGTAGATTTCAATGTCACTAGTAGATTTCAAAGAAATTTGGTATGTATGAGTCAGAAGTTTTAATATTTTAATGAAATTTGGTATGTATGAGTCAGCAGTTTTGACATTTTATTGAAATTTTGTATGCATGAGTCAGCAGTTTTGACTGTTGTCACTAGTAGATTTTATTCAAACTTGGTATGTATGAGTCAGCATTTTGACATTTTAATGACATTAGGTATGCATGAGTCAGCAGTTTTGATGTTGTCACTAGTAGATCTTCAAAACATGGCGTCACCGTCAGTCAGATAATTGATTCATTGAAAGGCAGACTACATTCAATTATTTTTAACTGGACGAAATGAAGGTCCAATTTTACCAGCACCATTTTTTTTCCCAGATANATTTTGTATGCATGAGTCAGCAGTTTTGACTGTTGTCACTAGTAGATTTTATTCAAATTTGGTATGTATGAGTCAGCATTTTGACATTTTAATGAAATTAGGTATGTATGAGTCAGCAGTTTTGATGTTGTCACTAGTAGATCTTCAAAACATGGCGTCACCGTCAGTCAAATAATTGATTCATTGAAAGGCAGACTACATTCAATTATTTTTAACTGGACGAAATGAAGGTCCAATTTTACCAGCACCATTTTTCTTCTGTTTGTCTTTTTTTCCAAGATAACTCTCGAACGCCTTATTTGATTTTGATGAAGTTTGGTATGTACATTCATAGAAGCATCTGATTAAGATAAATGGTGGTCATTTTAAGTGAGTGAGGTCTACAGTTCAGTGCTACTAATACAAATCGTCCTCGAGATGGCCGGTTCCACGCACCAGGATGATCTGGTACGGGCACCATCGCAGTTCCAGCCAAGGGCCATCAAACCCTTTTTGGTAATCCCATATCAACATATTTCCACCATTTTGCAAACCTAAATATTGGGAATGCTATGGTTTAACAGTTGATTTTGAGAGGCAATCCGCTACTACTACTAGTAGTACAAGTATTCATTTACAAACAAATAATAAAAACCCTGCCGTTTTGTTCTTCCTCTTCCAGTGGTGCTAACTTATTAGCTGTCAATGCAGATGGTAATATGCCCTATGATATTTGTGAAGATGAAGCGGCTCTTGATCATATAGAAAGTGAGATGGCAAGACGTGGTGTTACACAAGAATTAATTGATGAGACACGAGCCTCCACAGAAACTTGTATGTTGAAAGATTTAATAGAACAATCGAAACAAGGTGGAGATTTGGAGTGGCGAGATGGTGTGGGTGCGACACCGGTAAGTTCCTTTAAAAGAATGCTCGCAGACAGCCGCATGCTTACTCATCTTATTGCATACCACACATTATCTTATTGTAAGGAAAAAAAATACTCGTGGCATCTAGACTCTCTTCTCCGCCTTTTGGATAAGATCAAAGTGTAATATCCGTTCTTATCAGCTTAATACCTAAAGCATTGTGAACGTTAACTTTACTTGCAGCGTATATTACATTTGCAGCAGGCGGATGGCAGAATCTGCCCTCTTCTCCAGATACCTTAAAATAACCAGATCAACGTCGACGATGGCCAAACTTCCTCAAGATGGCCGTTTCCACCAGGACGACCTGGAACACATATCATCACAGTTCCAGCCAAGGACCATCCAAATCTTTTCGGTAACCTCAAATCAATCTGGTTCTACCATTTTTACAAATATACAAATCTCAGTCTAGAAATGGAGGAATCGTTGATTTTAAGAGGAATACCGCTACAACAACATGGCTAAACTTAGAAACAAATTTGGACCACAGATTACTCTTATAATGTACATACATGTATCCAAAATAAGGAAAGGAAATTTAATTAAATACCTACGTGAAAGCAAGTTACCTACCGAAGAAATTACTCTTTTCGGCGGTACAATTACTTTTTTTTTTCAATCTGTACATACGCAACTTACGTTGCAATTACATGTACATTGTACACATCCTAGATGATAAAGAATTATTGAAAAAAATCCATACTTCCATACTAATATTATAAATGCGAAAGTAACTCTGTCTGTCAGTCTGTCTGTCTGTATGTAACTCTGTCTGTCAGTCTGTCTGTCTGTATGTATGTTACGCTTTCACGCTTAAACTACTGAACCGATTTTGATGAAATTTGGTATGGAGATAGACTAANCGTACATCTATAAGGGACAAAACATTGATTACAAAGAAGGATACGTTGGAAGAAGCTAGACTAAGACTGCAGGCTGCTAATCATGTAAGTAGAGTAGAAGATCAATGTAATAATACGCGAGCACAAAGTGTGAGGCGTACATCTATAAGGGACAAAACATTGATTACAAAGAAGGATACGTTGGAAGAAGCTAGACTAAGACTGCAGGCTGCTAATCATGTAAGTAGAGTAGAAGATCAATGTAATAATACGCGAGCACAAAGTGTGAGGCGTACATCTATAAGGGACAAAACATTGATTACAAAGAAGGATACGTTGGAAGAAGCTAGACTAAGACTGCAGGCTGCTAATCATGTAAGTAGAGTAGAAGATCAATGTAATAATACGCGAGCACAAAGTGTGAGGCGTACATCTATAAGGGACAAAACATTGATTACAAAGAAGGATACGTTGGAAGAAGCTAGACTAAGACTGCAGGCTGCTAATCATGTAAGTAGAGTAGAAGATCAATGTAATAATACGCGAGCACAAAGTGTGAGGCGTACATCTATAAGGGACAAAACATTGATTACAAAGAAGGATACGTTGGAAGAAGCTAGACTAAGACTGCAGGCTGCTAATCATGTAAGTAGAGTAGAAGATCAATGTAATAATACGCGAGCACAAAGTGTGAGGCGTACATCTATAAGGGACAAAACATTGATTACAAAGAAGGATACGTTGGAAGAAGCTAGACTAAGACTGCAGGCTGCTAATCATGTAAGTAGAGTAGAAGATCAATGTAATAATACGCGAGCACAAAGTGTGAGGCGTACATCTATAAGGGACAAAACATTGATTACAAAGAAGGATACGTTGGAAGAAGCTAGACTAAGACTGCAGGCTGCTAATCATGTAAGTAGAGTAGAAGATCAATGTAATAATACGCGAGCACAAAGTGTGAGGCGTACATCTATAAGGGACAAAACATTGATTACAAAGAAGGATACGTTGGAAGAAGCTAGACTAAGACTGCAGGCTGCTAATCATGTAAGTAGAGTAGAAGATCAATGTAATAATACGCGAGCACAAAGTGTGAGGCGTACATCTATAAGGGACAAAACATTGATTACAAAGAAGGATACGTTGGAAGAAGCTAGACTAAGACTGCAGGCTGCTAATCATGTAAGTAGAGTAGAAGATCAATGTAATAATACGCGAGCACAAAGTGTGAGGCGTACATCTATAAGGGACAAAACATTGATTACAAAGAAGGATACGTTGGAAGAAGCTAGACTAAGACTGCAGGCTGCTAATCATGTAAGTAGAGTAGAAGATCAATGTAATAATACGCGAGCACAAAGTGTGAGGCGTACATCTATAAGGGACAAAACATTGATTACAAAGAAGGATACGTTGGAAGAAGCTAGACTAAGACTGCAGGCTGCTAATCATGTAAGTAGAGTAGAAGATCAATGTAATAATACGCGAGCACAAAGTGTGAGGCGTACATCTATAAGGGACAAAACATTGATTACAAAGAAGGAT
Organism: Pachypsylla venusta; assembly: GCA_012654025.1. Taxonomy (NCBI): domain Eukaryota; kingdom Metazoa; phylum Arthropoda; class Insecta; order Hemiptera; family Aphalaridae; genus Pachypsylla; species Pachypsylla venusta. The sequence goes on from CM022882.1 coordinate 15,572,699, forward strand.
ACGTTGGAAGAAGCTAGACTAAGACTGCAGGCTGCTAATCATGTAAGTAGAGTAGAAGATCAATGTAATAATACGCGAGCACAAAGTGTGAGGCGTACATCTATAAGGGACAAAACATTGATTACAAAGAAGGATACGTTGGAAGAAGCTAGACTAAGACTGCAGGCTGCTAATCATGTAAGTAGAGTAGAAGATCAATGTAATAATACGCGAGCACAAAGTGTGAGGCGTACATCTATAAGGGACAAAACATTGATTACAAAGAAGGATACGTTGGAAGAAGCTAGACTAAGACTGCAGGCTGCTAATCATGTAAGTAGAGTAGAAGATCAATGTAATAATACGCGAGCACAAAGTGTGAGGCGTACATCTATAAGGGACAAAACATTGATTACAAAGAAGGATACGTTGGAAGAAGCTAGACTAAGACTGCAGGCTGCTAATCATGTAAGTAGAGTAGAAGATCAATGTAATAATTAATTAAATATCCTGGTCTCCGTTTGGTGAAGTACCAAACTTCTTACAAGCTAACTTAAAAATAGAAGGTCCTAGCTCCCATGACTGAGCGGTCACTGGCAACTTCTGGGTCATGAGTTCGTTTAGAAAATCTAATAATCGTGCCCATCCGAGTGTACCTCCTCGCCCGGATTTCATCATAATGAGCATCGAATTTCAAGTTGTCTTGTACTCGGGGTACCCGGCTTCGAATCCCGGCAAGGACAATCATTTGTCACTGTTTGAATGTTTTCGAGGCCCAATCGGCCTCGTGAGGACAATAAGTAGCTGTGGAGATAAGTGCGCATAATAACCCGATATAGGCATTCCAAGTAAAGTTGAAAATTTTAAAGTAATTGTATAATAATTTATATTGGATAAATTCTGTAATACTGTAGTGAGCACCAAACTTGTGACATAATAATACAAAAAACAGCATATTATTTATTTAGTGTGATCAAAATCTTTGTGCGGCGTACGAAAAGCATTTCACAAAATTTCGATGCTAAAACTTTACCGGTTATCGAAATATCGGGGAAAAACGATTTTGCAAGATGGCGGTCTCACCTAGCTCCGACCACAAAATATGTGACTGAGAAACCATTTTGGAGATAAATGCGCATACTTAACAGGTGTCCACATTGTGGGAAATCATAATGGACAATTTGAGGAAAATCCTACAATGCTGCTATGAGTACCAAAGTTATGACACATTAACACAAATAAACAGCATTTTTGTAGAAGACAAAACAAAAGCATTATACAGGGTGTCACAAAATGGGAGCGGAGCCCAATGCCTGAAATTTCGAAAAGCGGTGAAACACGCATTCCTTTAGTCCGAACGGGATTTTTTTTCTCGTGGTTTTGGCACTTTCAGGGGAGGTCACAGTGGGGTCAACGTGTTAATCTTAAATAGGAATACCCCTTTGTAATACAATTTTGAAGGTAATAGAAAATGAAAAAACTGTATGTTTGATTGCACCCAAAAGTTTCCGGGCACAATTAGACCTCAGATGGACCTATGTACTAAATTGGTCAACGCTAAGTGGCAAAAGTGCCCATCACGGAGTACGGCGCGGCGGACAAACGGATTTTTTATGTATATATTCGATTTGCATTCTACGTATCTTGAAACGTAAAATATCAAATTTTGAGGGGGAGGGTATTTTTTTTCTTGTGACAATTCCAAAGGTTCATTATTGAAAATAATAAACCAAAATGTTTCAGGCATTAGACTTATCAAATGATTTGAATCTCAACTCTTTAAACAACAATCCATCACATGTGAACAATATCAACACAGTTTATCCTACATCTCGATGTGAACCAGATGGTATGGCTTCATTAGATACAAAAACCTCATCTGAAATCAATTCCAACACAACACCACCATCCTATTTATTAAAATCTAACTCACTCACTCCAGTGTCAAAAAATATCAACTGTTCTTCCAATTCAAATTCACCATCTCTCTCAATCTCACCGAGACCACCCTCGTCAGGAGCGCCATCCAAATCAAATCTATCTCAAGTTGATTTGCCAACAACAGAAACCAGTTATACAACAGAAGATAATGGCAAAATTAATATTCATGTATCCGTTACTATTAATACAGGTACGTTAGCAGAATTAAAAAAACAACGAGCACAAAGTCGTACGATTTGTCCTTCTCAATTAAATTCATCAGATTTAACAAACAATAATAATCATATGGATTCTCTATTGAATCAAACAGTCGTGAAACGATTTGCTGGAAACACGGAAGAAGATCAAGTTATTGGTGACACAAATAAGGCGCATTGCTGTAGAGTTATGTGAACTGTGAACCGAACATCTCATTTACCTAAAATGGTCATTAATAGACTTCGGTTGACCCAATGCGACCAAAGACCAATCAAAATGCATTTCTACCTAATAAATTTCATCAAAATCGGACAAAGTGTTGACAGTTATTGGTGATACAAATGAATCGTGATGCTGGCTATTTTTCCGGCCCAACCTAGGCTGGGTGAGGTCAATGTGGGAGGTAAGTTTCTAGCGACTGGATGGTTAAACCCCCATCTCGGATGACCAATAGATATTAAGAAGACGTTAAGTACAAAAAAAAAAATGTTCCAAAGATGACAAAGCATTTATTAAGTTGTTATATTTGGTCCATTTTTTTGAAACAAAAGAATGACTTGCTCCTAGTTAAAAAACTGATAAGTAAAGTGACCGAGATTTAGTATGTTGCCGGTAATCATGGTCTTTGGTTGTAGATTGTAAACTCCATGTTGACCTGGGACGCAGACTCAACTATGGTGAGGACACTTGGTGTCTTGCTGGTAATGGTCTTGTAGATTGTAAATTCCAAGTTGACCTGGGACGTAGAATCAACCATCGTGAGGACACTTGGTGTCTTGCTGAGATTGTAAATTCCAAGTTGACCTGGGACGTAGACCCAACCATCGTGAGGACACTTGGTGTCTTGCTGGTAATGGTCTTTGGTTGTAGCTTTTAAACTTCATGTTGACCTGGGTCGTAGACCCAACCATCGTGGAGACACTTGGTGTCTTGCTGGTAATGGTCTTGTAGATTGTAAATTCCAAGTTGACCTGGGACGTAGAATCAACCATCGTGAGGACACTTGGTGTCTTGCTGGTAATGTAGTCTTTGGTTGTAGCTTTTAAACTTCATGTTGACCTGGGTCGTAGACCCAACCATCGTGGAGACACTTGGTGTCTTGCTGTTAATGGTCTTTGGTTATAGATTGTAAATTCCAAGTTGACCTGGGACGTAGACCCAACCATAGTGAAGACACTTGGTGTCTTGCTGGTAATGGTCTTGTAGATTGTAAATTCCAAGTTGACCTGGGACGTAGAATCAACCATCGTGAGGACACTTGGTGTCTTGCTGGTAATGTAGTCTTTGGTTGTAGCTTTTAAACTTCATGTTGACCTGGGTCGTAGACCCAACCATCGTGGAGACACTCGGTGTCTTGCTGTTAATGGTCTTTGGTTATAGATTGTAAATTCCAAGTTGACCTGGGACGTAGACCCAATCATAGTGAAGACACTTGGTGTCTTGCTGGTAATGGTCTTTGGTTGTAGCTTTTAAACTTCATGTTAATCAGGGTCGTAGACCCAACCATCGTGGAGACACTTGGTGTCTTGCTGGTAATGGTCTTTGGTTGTAGCTTTTAAACTCCATGTTAACCTGGGTCGTAGACCCAACCATCTTGAGGACACTTGGTGTTTTGCTGGTTGTTGTTGTAGTAGCAGTTTCCACCATACTACGCCTCCATCTCCTCCGCTGTTTGGAGTTCCAGGAACTGAGCTACTTCAACTGGCCTCAGCCACAGGTCAATTGGCTGCAATGTAGTTGGTTTCTCAGGACAGTCGAAAAGGTGCAAGGTGTCATGGGGTGTTTGGTTGCACTTATCGCACTTGTCTTCTATTTTTGGATCAATTCTATTCATGTAACTATTTAGTATTTTGGAGAAGCCTGAGCGAAGCTGAGCGAGTGTTGTCCTGGTTTTCCTTGGGAGTTTAATTTCATCCATGGAGACTTCTGGAGGTTTGGAGTTCAGGACACGGTTGGGTCTATAATGAGCGAAGCTGAGCGAGTGTTGTCCTGGTTTTCCTTGGGAGTTTAATTTCATCCATGGAGACTTCTGGAGGTTTGGAGTTCAGGACACGGTTGGGTCTATAATGA
>CM022882.1:15577290-15636502 GCA_012654025.1 Pachypsylla venusta
ATGGTGTAAAATAACACAGAAAGCAACTCTGTAATATCCTTATGTTTATAACTCTTATGTTACTGACGTAATTATATTGCAGTGATTGTCATGCTTCTGGGGCCCATGTCAATTATCAGCCTCCAAGAACGGATGATGACAATTAAAAACATAAGCAGTATACTACAACTTATCTAGAGCTGCTGTCTCATACATCTGGCTACCATCGGATACGATGATGCCACTATTGAATGAATGAATGAAATATATGATTTCTTTTGGACAAAGGTGATCCTAAAATGACTTTGAAGGTTATTGTTGTATTTGTGTTCCTACATTTTCCCATTTGTAGTAGAATAAGGTTACCGGAAAGATTATGATGTTACTGTGAAGGTATTTGTTCAGGTCGTTCCGGTGCATAGAACTGGTCATTGTGAGGACGCAACAGATACAACGGAGTCACCATAATATGTCTCCCTCGATATCATCAATCTTTGATAATTTTTGTAAGCTCACTTTATCCCCTGAGAGAGGACGAAACTAGTCAGCTCTAATTAACATCTATTGAATTTTTAGTTTCAATTGAATTATCAATGACCGATTAAATAGATGTTATGTAGAGCTAACTACATAGTTTTGTCCTCTCCTGTGAGAGGACGAAACCATAGTTTTGTCCTCCCCTGAGAGAGGACGAAACTAGTCAGCTCTAATTAACATCTATTGATTTTTTTAGTCAAGTGAATTTATAGTATTTTATACTGTAATTATGATTTCACTAGACAGACAAGCAGACAATATAACGCAACTCATTTTTTTTATATTTTTTTTATTAAGATATTTGACTGCTCGACTAGAAAAAACGGCTCACCTTGTACCCATATTTGAAAAGATAAATAAAAAAAAATAGATTCATCTATTGATTACTGTTCTGTTGTTGCATTTTAATGCAAATCTTAAAATGTTTAATATTAATGAGGTAGATATGGTTTTACTTGACATAGTATCCCAATTTACCAAAATTAATGTTTAATATTGTAATATTAATGACCGATTCTACAATTCTCTGGCATACATTTATAAATGAGATGATAATAATTCATCAACTCTATTTAAATAAGGTACTATCACACTCTTTGTCATGATACCAAATTTTGTCATGTTTTGACTTCAAATAGTGTGATCGACCAATATATTTGATCAAATTCGCTATTTGATTGTATTGGATCAACATAAAAGTGACCAAAGGATAAGATTTAAACGCATAACAAACACGTTTGTCATTGTTTGATCGTTTTTGAAAACTATTTCATTAATCTTAACTTCAAAAAAAAAATTCTGAGACGTTTGTGGACGCACAAGTCCTGAATTATCGAAAATACACAAGTGAAGAAAACTGAATTAACTTTCGATTGGAAATAGAAAAACTATCTGAGCCAACGATCATACCATGTTGAATACACCAGTTCCCGTCAGATCACTGAAGTTAAGCAACGTCGGGCGTGGTCAGTACTTGGATGGGTGACCGCTTGGGAACACCACGTATCGTTGGCTCTTTTTTCCGGCCCAACCCAGGTTGGGTGAGGTCAATGTGGGTAGCTGGTTTGCAAGTTTCCAGCGTATGGAGGGTAAAACCCCCGTCTTGAATGACCAATAGATGTTAAAGAGACGTTAAGCCAAATTATTTTTATCACAGATAAATATCTGGTTGCTATGGTATAATGCATAACAAAATCTTGTTTGAAAGCAAATGATTTTACTTGAAAGTCTCATTAAATAGTGTGATAGGACACACATATATACCAAACACACAAATTCAACAAATATACATCAAATAAATTGTGCCCAAATTTGAGAATCATGATAAATAGTGTGATACGACATTATAAAACGCGAAGCTCAATGGGTATACATACATGACATTAGAATTGTACAGCACATATGACGTCATGCGCAAAATTTGAAGAATGTAGGACAACGTATCTTACTAGAGAATTGTAGAATCATCTGTGATTATATACGCTTAATTATTATTTTTTTTATATTTATTTTAATTGGCATTGTTAGCCTTTCAGCCACCCTAGCCAGTTCTTACTTAATGAATTATTAGAGCCTTAAGCTCATATGTACTTAATATTCCACAAAGTGTACCTAATTTACTTAAATTTTAGTTTATAGATAAAATTATTATATAGATCTTATATTTTTTTCATTATGGAGTCGCTTTGTCAACCGAGCAGTAAATATTCTTTATTACTGCCCGGAAATAGAAAGTGACTCCTCATAAGTATATATTTTTAATTTTCCTCGATTCGCTTTGTCAAATATCTTTTGAAAAAAAAAGTCGAATCGACGAAAATTTATTACCGTCAATGTTTAAGGCGAGGCGTTTTAAAAACCTTATAAATATACTTTGACTATAACGCTCTTAGTCATTCTACAGAATGCCTGGTCAATGAAGAAATGTGGTTTTTCTCATACATTGACTACTATTTGTAGGCATTCTATAGAATATTAACTTTTAAATAAATTAAAACACTTACCAAAAACACTATCTATAATTATTTATGAAGAAACTAGTTTCAAATCATTCGATTCATCATCAGTCTACTGGAGTCGAGTCGAAGGATGAAAATTGACTTTTCGACTCGACTGATGATGAATCGAATGATTCGAAACTAGTTTTTTCATAAATAATTATAAATAGTGTTCTTGATAATTGTTTCTGCTTTAATTTATTTAAAAGTTATAATTTTTTTAACACTTATGAATAACATATTCAAAAATTCTATAGAATGACGGATTTCATACATTGCCGGTAACAATTTCAAGGATCTGTTATTTATAAAGGGTGAGTCCGAACTAATGGAAAATCCTTTAATCTGAATCATCATTTATAAGGTGGCATCATCGTATTCGATGGTAGCCAGGTATATGAGACTGCAAAAAGTTGTGCCTTTTGGTAATCGAATAGCAATTAAATTATCGATTGATATTCATTCGATATTCGATTAATATATTTCTCCCTTCCTATATCTACCTATATGAAATGTAAGATATTAGATTGGCAGGCCCGTATCCAGGATTTTATTTCGTGGGGGGGTCATGTAAAGGGCGTTTTACCATATAGGGATTATAGCAAAAATCACCCCCCCCCCCNCCTGTCCTGGATACGGGACTGTAGATTGATATTCGATAGTTATATTTTCCCTGAAGGATATATGAGTTATGTAGGTTGCCCCCTCTCCACCAAAAATGATATTTATTTTTTAAATTTGAATGATCTGAGTGATTCTTTTTTAACCAAACATTCCTAGGAGTTTAATAATACTGGTGGGGGAAATGTACGCCCCTCTCCTGTGAACAGTTGTCATCATTTAGTGTAGAATGTGTACGAGTATAGTTGAATTTACGAGTGTTGAAGAAGAGTTTTGCCAAAAAAAAACTTTTTTTTTGGGTGATGTTGTTGTAGCGGTGTCCCCTTAAAATCAACTGTTCGTCCTATTTCTAGACTCATGTTTGGAAAAATGTTAGAAATATGTTGAAATGAGGTTACCGAAAAGGTTTTGGTGACCCTTGGCTGGAACTGTGATGGAATGCATTCCAGGTTGTCCCGGGCCATTATGAGGACGTTTGTAAATGATGTTATCAATACGGCCTAAAGACACAGCGACAACGTTGCCCCTCTTTCTGCCCATATTTGTAAACCAAACATATTTTTCTTGTGCCTCGACTCTTAAAATTTTCAGCTATACTCTCGATGGTGGGATTTACGCCCCCTCCAATATAAAAGACATTCATATTTTACTGTCGATATGTGGAAAGCACTGCTTAATGTATTGTGATCATTCTAAATAATAATATTTTATTAGAACTTGTATTTTCATTCCTTTGGTTTAATTTTGTTGTTGTTTTTTTTATTACTTTTCTCTCAATAAATAGACTGGTTTTGTAAAAAAAAAAAAAAAAAATTAGTNAAAAATTAGTTTAAATTTATAAAATGTATTTTTATTCTTTTTAATATTATTATATACATAAACTTGAATTTATTTCAAATAAATATTATTTTATCTACAATAGAACGTTATTATTTTATGTACATTTATTGGGTCTAATTTATAGATACTTACCCTTACGTAATACTCTACTTCCGAGGGAAAAGAGATTATGGTTAAAAAAAACTCTGCCAAATAAGCACAGGTGTTACTTTTATTTTATTGTTGTTGACTCTGGCTATCATAAAAAATAAGGCCCCACAAAATATGATACCCTTCAAGGAACGTGGATACGTAGAATCCAAAAATCGAATAAATAAACTCTGCCATTCTGACACATAGGTTTATTTTTTTACTGGCTAAAAAAATGACCCCCCCCACAAAGTTCTGGGGCATAATTATACCCCAAATTTGACATACAAGCCAAATTTCAAGTCTCTGGGTCTTACCATTCTCTTTTTAGACAGGATTAATGAAAACCGTTAGAAACGGTAAAATCCGCCAGGGGTATATTTGATTGTATCCAAAGGTTTCGAGGCTTACTGAGGCCCCATATGTGATATACATACCAAATTTAAAGTCTCTAGCTCTTAACATCCTCTTTTTAGACAGGAGAAGTGAAAACCGCTAAAAAGCGGAAAACCCCGCCAACGGTACATTCACCCAAAAGTTTCGAATTAGATCCCAGATGGTCCCCACATAACAAAATTTCATCCAAATCGGTCAACGCTAAGTAGCAAAAGTGCCCATCATGGCGGAAAACGGATTTTTTTATTCAACTTTTGGATTCTACGTACCTTGAAATGTAAAATATCAAATTTTGAGGGGAAGGTATTTTTTTTCTCGTGACGATTCCAAAGGTTCATTATTGAAAATAAGACACCAAAAAGCAGTTCGATGTTAATTTAGTATAGAGGTCCCACCCATATGGGATCTGAATTCGTCACCGTCAGTCAGAAGTTTATACTAAAATTCCTCATTGTTTGAGCATGATAATACAAGCGACCATTTAGCGAGAGATTTGCCTTCGATATGGGTAGTATTTTTCTTTGAACAACGAAATCCAAGCATACATTTGTAATTTTCTTACAAACCACACAGGTATGTAAAATACTTCGATGTCAATCCATTAACCACATATTCTTGAGATCAAAATAAGATAAAATGCTTCCCTTCCAAGTAACAGAGCCTGGAAGTTGGAAGAAAAATATCATTTCTTCTTAATAACTTTGGTGTCACGTAATTTTTTTCCGAATATTTTTTACGAAATGTGAAACGAACCACAGTTAGTGAGGAAAAACGACATATTTCTTCCGGCTTCGGGGCTCTATAGCTTGGAGGGGAAGCATTTCCGGACATGGCTTCATACGAGTAAAAAGAAATCATCTTATTTTGGTCTCTAGAATAATTATATGGTTAACAGATAGACATTGATTTAATTATTATTTTTTAGTTGTTTGAACTTTGCTTCCAGCCTCTTCGAATAATGATCTAATTTGTACGCGGCTTGCTCCAATTTGGTTACACTATCATAAATCTGATCGATTTGTTCAATTTGAGGAATCAGTTGTTTATATCTGAAAAAGAAATAAAATCTTTTTTTTTTTTTTTTTTTTTTTTTTTTTTTTTTTTTTTTTTTTTTTTTTTTTTTTTNGTAACCAACATCTCTCCGCTCATCCCTTCTAGCACAGCCCTGAATCCATCAAATGGTTGGGCGAGGTCCAGAATTTGAGATAGACCGTTGTACATCTTTTTCGCCCTCACGAGTGGAGATCTCCCAAAAGCTGGCAGTTTTATACGGGGTATATGAAAATAATTCCCCCGGTTGCGCAAATTAAAATGGCGATTTGGAATACTCAGTCCTAGGTGGGATAACAAAAAGGCGTCATCCACCCCACCATTTATCAATTTGTGCAAGAAAAGCAATTGGTGTATATTGCGCCTAGTCTTTAGCAGAGGCAGCTGCAAACTGTTGCAGAGATCCTCATAGGATATAGGTTCGGGATATTTAGGATAGAATCCGTTCTCTTTGTAGAACAGACCCCGAACAAATTTAGCCTGGACTTTTTCAATCTTTAATATTTGATTTTTCCTATGAGGACACCATATCGCTGATGCGTACTCAAGCTTAGACCTTACAAAGGCATTATACAGGAGGACAATAGTGTCAACTTCCTGAAAGTCTTTAGCTTGTCGCATCACAAAATTGAGTGTTTGATATGCCTTATTGACCATGTTGTCAATATGGAAATCAAACTTAAGATCCTCTTGGAAAATAACTCCAAGATCTTTTTTGTTCTGGGATCTATGGATCAACTCAGAACCAAGGACATAGGGGAAGGACAAGCGCGTTTTCTTGTTGGTAAAGCTTAGGATCTCACATTTGTCCGGGTTAAAAGTGAAATTGACCCCATGTCTATATTTTTTAAAAAATATAGGCATGGGGTCAATTTTACTCAAAAGGGTCATCATTTGGTCTCTGATTGGCCAAGAGGGCCGAAATTTCATCTAAATCGAAAAAGGCGTTCAAGAGTTGTCGTTGTACAAAAGGACAAACAGTCAAAGGTAAACTTTAAAGCAACACAGTTGACTTAGAGCTGTAACGGGCTATCGCCAAAATCGCTTCAATAATTATACAGTCCAAATAGTAAGAAAAATCAAATACCAGGAACGCCCCCCCCCCAATGAAGTNAAAAAAAAAAAAAAAAAAAAAAAAAAAAAAAAAAAAAAAAAAAAAAGCCATAACGATAAGAGATATCAAAAAATGGCTAGGAATGGAAAAAAATAAGAAAAACTATAAAAATTACTTTATATTGGTTCGTATCCCAGATATGGCAGATTTTCTATATCGACGGGAAAGGACCCATACGAAGTTGGCGGCATCACCTAATTTGTGACATAATAACACAAAGAAATATACATTTATAATTTCGTCAATTTTCGAGACATTGGATTTTGCCACTAAAAGTTGTAATATATAGGGTCATTCAGTGAAACGTATGAATTTGAAAAATTAATATCTCCTGTTCTGTTCATCCTAGAGGAGTCTGGTCAACGGCATTGTAATCGAAATGACGTGATTTTTTTTTACCAATTTTTTTTTCAACGCAGGCAAATTCCTGAAAATATTATTTGGCTCCAGCAAGATGGAGCAACCTGCCATGCATCAAATGTTGTAATTTGTAATGAACTGTCTCCGGCAGTAAAAAAAAAAAAAAAAATCCCGTCATTTCGATTACAATGCCGTTGACCAGACTCCTCTAGGATGACCAGAACCGGAGATATGAATTTTTCAAATTCATACGTTTGTTGTTGTTGTTGTTAACGTTCTCAACGACTCTCACTGTGTCTTCAGGCCAAGAAAGGCGGCCTCTCCAACAGGATCTGTCCATAATGCTAACGGCTCTAGATTAGTATTAGTTGGGTTTGATGGATAGTTGCTGGCTACTCATGACTTACATCATGAGCAGTCAGCATACATAAACGACAACGATCGGATACTTCAGGGTTTAGCAAGGATTTATATACCAACTCTGTGAGGAAGTATCAGTGAATTGTCATCGGAACGGTGTTGATGGTCTTTTGCCGTGCCCGAGGGCACGGGTAGCCCCTTACGTTTCACTGAATGACCTTGTATATTCCTTTTTGAATGTTTTTACCTTTGATTTTGTTGCTCAATCGCATTGGATATATTGATTGTGATTTGTTTCATATCGGAATATTTGGTAATCGTAGCATTATTTAATTTTTCTAAAATTTCATAATCGGACTGAGTCGAACTTAATTCTCCTAGTAAATAATTTGATGTTTTTTCAAACATATTTGTTGCTAGTTGATTTAATTTTGGATCATGATTGTCCAAAGGTTCGAAACTACTTGTGCTTGTTGAAAGATTGGACAATTTCTTAGTAGGAGAGTTTTCTGCACTTTCTTCTGTCATTTCTCTGAATCAATCTAAAAAAAAAAAAAAAAAACATTGTTGAATAGGTATATGCAGATAAAACACTCCGCCATCCCAAATTCTCAATTCTAATTTCCTGTTTCTAGTGTCAGTTCTGCAGAGTTGTGAATATAATCTAGATCCCGACTCCTAACTATCGAAAGTTCCCGACTCCAAATCGAACTCCGGAGTTTTTATAAGACTAATCTGACGTCTATCAGATTTTATTTGAGCTGGAATTGGAGTCTGTGTCGGAAAACTCCGACTCCTCATATAATGAAATTTCGACTCTGACTGTCTGTCAAAATTTAGGAATACTTCAACTCCACAGCCCTAGGTACACATCATCATACATATAACTTGAAGGCTAGTAATCATCATGTGCCCCCGAGACCGTGTCAATCAGTGCAATATAATTACGTCAATAACACAAACATAATAATATTGAAGAGTTGCTTTCTGTATTTTACATCACCAGCTTAGGTGGACCATGAACTTCATACCCTCAAGTAAATTCTCACAATAATAATTATAAATTTTTCACAATGGAATTTTGGATTGGAAGACATTAAGAAATTGTATATTATTAGAGCATCTCCATATTGTGTAATTCTTAATATTAGGTGTGCCATGCGCAAAAGGGGAAGATACTTGCCCAAAATTTAGACGAACAATACTGCAGAACTTCAGTGAGACTGGTAGGAAGTGTGCATTACTGTAGTGCTACTGCTGCTACAGTTATCCAACCAAGACAAATAGTGTGTTAGTACCTTTACCGTGGTAAAGGTACTAACACACTATTTGTCATAATGCCAAATTTGATCATTTTTTGACTTCAGTACCAAACAGTGTGATCGACAAATATATTTGAACAAAGTCGCTGTTTGATCGTTTTTGAAAACTATTTCGTTAATCTTACTTTAAAAAATATTTCTGAGGCGTCTGTGTCCGCCCAAGTCTTCAATTATCGAAAATATACAAGTGAAAAAAACTAAATTAACCTTTGATCAGAAATCGTATTGGAAAAAGAAAAAATATCAGAATTATATTTACTACAGATAAATGTCTGGTTGCTATGGTATAATACACAACAAATAACATCTTATTTGAAAGCAAGTCTCATCAAATAGTGTGATAGGAGCACAAATATATACCAAAGACACAAATTCAACAAATATACATCAAATAAATAGTGCAAAAATTTGAGAATCATGATAAATATTGTGATAGGACCATAAGTTGTTTGTTTCTAATCTGATTTATACTCACCTTTGATTCTCTTTAATTTCGTTGATACTCACCAATGGAGTTTTATAATATATTTAAAATGTAAATTTTTTTATTTGCAAAGCTTCTCTTTGATTGTGGTAGATTTTGAAAGTTTGAATAATTAAATATTATAACAATGTTTTAATTTTAAGTTTTAGGAGATAATAATTAAAATAAATGATGAAAAAATATCTTGTTATCTCTTATCATAAATTCCACTCTTATCATAAAGGGGAACTAAGGATATAAATTATATTTGAATTTTTCGCGCTTTGAAAATTTGCAAGTAGCACACCAATCACCGATGATAAGGGGTATTTTTAATCAAATATTTTTTAAAAAATAATGACTGAAAACTGTGTTGAATTCTAAGGTTGAATTGTAGGTATGTCTTGATTTTTATTATTAAAGAATTTTTTAATTAAAGGCATACTGGCTAAAATTTGATGTTGATCGGTTGCTTTCAACTGATTGGAGAAATTTTAGCCTAATAGATTTTATATTTCGAAATATACGTCAAGGCGTTCAAAGTGAGAAAGTATTATGTGGTCGCTTAATCCTTAATTTATTCATAGTTTGCAAAATTATGACTAGCCAGCCATTCCAAAGTTACAATTTTGGGATCTGGAAAATAAAATTTAGAAAATATTAATTGTTTAGTCAAAACGGTAAAAGATATCGAAAAATGGGAATGGACCCCTTCCTCCAACCATAGACTGAACTTCCAGAATATATATTAGAAATTAAAACCACTCTCTTACCGTTTTCGAGTTATGCACGGTTTTCGGTTTTGAGATATTTGTACTGGAAATCATAGAATACTATTAGTGCGGAAACGGCCATGTCTCTAATATGTCAAGCGGAGTGGTCTCAAAATTGAAATGAGAAAAGTGAAGATTTTCTTTTGGAGAAATTGAAATTTTAAAGGAAAATTCAACAATAAAAACACTTCCCGTCGTTAAGTTTATATATCTCTTCCATGATTGTACAATTCATAGTTTTTATTTATAATACGATACCTACCTAAAATAAAAACTATGAACGCTAATATTAAATTTGATTTTATTTACCAAATTTACCTCTGTATACTTTAAAATAATACGATATAAAATGCCGAATTTTATTTATTTATTATATTTAAAATTGTAGTTTTATTTTTACATCAAAGTTATTTACAATATGAAGAATACAAAAGAAAAATACAATAAATATTGAAAAACAATATCTATTTTTTTTAACTATTTACAATGGATATATTTACGTAGCCAGCTTTTTGTTGTTGTTTTTTCAAAAAGGTACTATTTAATTCAAATCGATAAAATTTTGTGACTCAAATAATATATTATTTTCTAATAGAAATTATAGACCAATTAAAAAAATCCTTGATATGGGAGGAGTGTCTGGCAAACCTTTGAATTTTTTTAACCAATTTTAACCTAATTAGAGGGATTTGAAAATGTTTTTACGGTACGGCCATGCCTCTTTTGCGTATGTAAAACCTTCCAACATGGAACCATGACGACCAATAAAAAGCGAGTTTTTTTTTAAAAAAAATTATAATCTTTTGAAAAGAGTAGTCAGGCACTCCTCCCCGGTTCCATAACCGTATATTTTATGGTGAAAATGAGTCATAAACTGAAGCGGTAAATATTTAAAATTTCATAAATTAGGTACATTTTTATTTATTAAAAAATTGACTGGGATTGGTTCGAAAGTGATCATACTTTTTACCTTTACTTGACTTTTTTAAATTACTAGATTTGTTATTAAGATTTTTTTTTTTTCATTTTTGTGAATTGCTTAAAACTTTAGTTATCATTAAAACCATTTTACTATTACCTTTATCAAATAATGTGCCGAATTTGAGGCAGATGTCTGCACTCTGAATAGTGTATACCTAAATATAAGCCCACCTACTTGATTTTCTACATATCGTAGGTAAGAACGTAAGCATAATTGTTTGTGCTGCTTACAATATTTTAATTGTCTGCCCATCAAGATTTAATGCACAGGGGCCAATGGGCAAACAAAGTGGTGGGAAAGGGGTACCAGACAGATGCTATTAATTTTTTTTGGAGCAAGTTACAAACTTAAAATGTTGTTTAATATAATTTAAAAAGTCTTTTTAAACTTTTTAGGGGTGGGAGATTAATTAATTCACNTTGAGTTATAACCAATTTTGCGATTTTTGACCAAATTCAGCCGGTCACGGTCCAATATCTTAAATTTTGTCACAACATATTATCAACTCAGAGGGAGAAAGTTTCAGATGGCCTTTTAAACCTTAATTTACAACATATTTTGCAAAAGAAATATCCAACAGTTTTCGACAGCCGATTTCTTGTTTTTTTGTAAAAGAAATCATAGAATACTATTAGCAGGGAAACGGCCATGCCTCCAAGGCGCCAAGCATTAGAGGCCGTAGCGAAGCACGGGCAAACAAACAACTAGTTTATAATAACCCTTTGAATTTGTTTAAACAATGCATGTCTCAAAAGTTGAGGGGCAGATCATTATCAGGGTCGCCTCATAGTATTTGATGATAGTCTAATATCATCATCATAGGTCAACTTGAGAATCCTCATGGATAATGCAGTAGCTTCTCCTTGCTTTCTGTATTGGTAATGGAAAAGATATCGTTTCCGATCCTGCCGTTGTTCGCGTTTTACGACCGGCATGGACTGGAGTGCCTTGAGAGTATTCTTTGTATGTCCCCTTATCCACAGTTTGATATACAGGTACTAAATAACTTTCCAACGGCAAAAGGTGAAATTTTGAAAGTTTTTCTGAGATTTAAAAGAGTACTGTTTTAAAAGGATATATAAAGGGGGACCCAAACCCAATTGTTCGGAGCGAGGTTCGTTAGGATGACTGCCCTGAGTCAGTGTGAGATTGGTCGCTGTGAGCGTATCAGTTCGCCAGGGAGATATTTTTTAGTGAAACAAATTTTTCCGTTTTGGCGAAAACGTGCGATGGCCAAATGCAGCAAGGCGGGGTTGCGTTTTTCCTATTTTCTAATGGGGAAACGGGCGTGGAAATTGTTATAAACAATTCTGCCTAAAGATTCCGAAGAGAGCGAATCTTCGTCGCAGAGGTGATTGGTTTTTCCATCATGGAAGGACATAAAAGTAAAAAGTTATGCAACTGAGTAGGAAGTGAAACATAAGGCCTTAAGGACATCCCAATTAGGGAATTTAAAAGCTGTTCACAAAAGAAAAGATTGGAAGAGTGTATCTGAGTTAATAAGGAATAACATCACGACGGCGCGAACCTACATGGTCACCCACTAAGTAAAACCTCGCTGGACGTTGCATGACTTCAGTGATCTAACGGGTACTGGTGTATTCAACGTGCCATTAACGCTGGCTTATTTGATTTTTGGAGCTACTTATGAAAGCAACCTATTTTTACAACTAGGTTTAATAAGGTAAAACCTTCGCTGCCATTTAGTTGCAATCAACAACGAATACTCAATTGGTCTTGGGGACTGAGTACACCCCAGTAAAGTCAACGATACAACCACGCCCAACGTTGCTTAACCTAAGTGATCTGCCAAAAACTTGTGTATTCAACCGGATAAATCGTTGACTATACCTGCCAACTGTAATCAGCGATAAATATAAGATCTATTTCTGAAACTTAATGTTGTTGTTGTTAACGACTCTCACTGTGTCTCCAGGCCAAGGGATGCGGCCACTCCTGTTCTTTATGCTGATGGTTGTTGATTGGTTTGGTTTGATGGACAGTTGAATAAATGATTTACTTCATGAGCAGCCAACATACATAGACTGCAGAGATCAGATACTTCATGGTTCAGCAAGGATTTATATACCAGCTCTTTGAAGAAGTATTTGGAGCAGCACGGCTGGGATGAACAGCTCAGCTCCAACGGAAGAAAAACACAGTGAGTTGTCGTCGGAACGGTGTTGATGGTCTTTGGCGGTAGCCCCGGTGCAAAGAACCAACCATCTTGAGGGCCGATAGTTGTCATCGAATGAACTGGCTGACAAACAGATGTTTAAAGATAAATTGGTGAGTTAAAACAGACACAAAGAATGTCCAATTCATATCTTCTGCAGTACCTAAAACATCTCAGTATCTACTAAACCTAGAAATCTGAAAATTTGAGGGACAATAGAACTGAATGAAGGGATCCCATAACAACAATTTCCGGTGATTCTTCAACAAGTGCAACAGCACCAGTTGTTAATATTTTCTTCTATTCTTTTTCAGATTTACGATTCCCAATTAAATTCGAACAATTTATTAATAGAAAATAGATTAAACCTAAATAACTTATTAATATCAATATTATTATATTTAAAATCAATCGTGAACGGATATCCAGATCTATTAAATGGGAAACACATTTATTTATTTTTAAATATTTTAAAACAAGAAATTTTGAATGATGATGATAAAAAATCTATTAATCAATTAAATGAATTAATTATGAATGACATAAATCTTCTTGATGACAAAGAAAATATAATAGCAGACACAAATGAGTCTGGTAATCAAAGTGATGAAAATGAAATCAATGGAAAGGAAACTAAGAGCAGAATCAATGAAAATGAAACTACTGTGATAACAAACGAAATAATCAATCACACATTAGATTTCATATCCTTTACAATAATATTACATGAAAATAATCGTGAATTATGGATGACCAACAATTTACTAACAATATTGTATGACATATTCAATAGAAAACCGACTAACACAATAATAATGAAAATATTAAAAATATTCCGTTTCATGTGTTTGGATGATGATATTCGAGTACAAATATCCAATACACATGAACGAATAAGAAAAATAAGTGATGTGTTTCTACCACTTTTGACATTGAAGATTGGGGAAAGTTTTAAAAATGAAATTAGTAATACTAATGTTCGGGCAAAAAGAGAAAATAGTGGAAACAGTAAGATTGATGAAATCAAGGAAATTAATGAAAATGGTAATATTAAAACATCTGAAAACAAATTTGAAGAAAACATTGATATAACTAGGGAAACTAGTGAAAGTGTTAACAGTATTAAATCCGGGGTCAATATTATTAAAATTAACAAAACCGAGGAATCCAATGATACTATTAACAACGATGCATTTGGAAAAACTGTTGAAAACAGTAATCAGATAACTTGTGGAAATAGTTTTAACAAAATTAATGATTCTGGTAGCACAGACATGGAAGACAAAATAATTCTACAATTTAAAATTCAATTAATAAAAACAATATCATATTTATGTGTACGCAATGAACATTGTATGATTATATATGAAAATAAAGGCGTAGAATCAGTACGTAATATATTAAACAAAATAGATTTGACAAAAAATGAACATTTCAGCGAGTATCATATTGATTTATTTATAACAAGCATGATCTTTCTAAAAACAATTGCTGGAAATGATGACGTAAAAAATTTAATTCACGAATCTGGAATTATTGAAAATATTGTAAAAATAATGATACATGATAAATTAAAAAATAACCTTAAATTGAATGAAACATTTCTATTATTACTATCAACATTAACATTACGTCATGACAATATAGTTAATCAATTAGTTGAATGGGATATATTTGAAATAATTATACCAATTATGAAATTATATAAAAATAATACTAAAATCATCAAATATGGATGTTGGACAATTAGAAATATATGTTCAAGAAATAGATCAAGTATTGATTTATTATTTCATGTTGAAGGAGTTCAATTGATGGAAGAATGTTTGGATGTTCACACGAGTATTCAATATGATATTAAAAATACTCTGAAAGAGTTAGGAGACAGTGTTCATGTCAAGTTTGATGAACAATGGAAAGGTAAAGGGCAGTGTAATATTAGACACGAGTTCTAGACTAGTAGTTCTGTGAACCTCTAGTTGTTACTCAAATAATGGGCCACCACGAGGTCCTAGTGGCCAAATTTCATCAAAGTCAGAAAAGGCGTTTAAGAGTGTAGCAATTATAAGAAGAATTAAAGTTTTCATATTGTAAAATTGTACTTTTTATATGAACCTCAATTGTAAATTGCTTTATGTTTTTCACAAAACTCATTACTTCCACAAATTCACGTGTAACTTTTTTTTTTGGCTATTAGTGAAGATCAATGGTTTATTAACTTTTAAATAAATTAAATTAAAACAAAACACTTACCAACTCTGAGTCAACTTCCATCCTTAGACTCGACTAGACTGATGACGAATCCAATAATTCGAAACTAGTTTCTTCATAAATTAAAATAAATAGTGTTTTTGGTAAATGTTTTGGTTTAATTTAATTTATTTAAAAGTTAATATTTTTTAACACTTATAATTAACATATTATTCAAAGATTTAAAAACCAATGGTTTAGAGTTAGACCGTTAAATATTTGGTCGTACCTTTTCGAGCATAAGTCCGAAAATATTTCCATGAAAGTTGTAATGTGTACTGGAATTTTCCATGAAAATTGTAATGGGTACCCTTGTGGCACTCATATGGAATAACATGCTACTCATAGCTGCTCAATAACACCAATATCACTTGATTATTATATAATTATTTTCAATAATACCTAACTAATAGTTCAGAAAGAAGGAAAATAGAGATAGAAAAGAAGAAAATAGTTAGAAGAAGTTAAATAATATAAAATCAAGTTTATTCAAAGGGTGGGGTTAATTCCTGAGGAATTCTCTTCCACCCAACCCTTTGAAATCCCTACTTAATATCTAAACTAGGGGAATAATCATAGTTAATTTGAGAATGATGTTTTTAAAGCTGAGATTAGCTCCACAGTCTGTGGAATCCTCACTGATTCCACATTTTTTTTTTCAAAACTGAAATCTGAGTTGCTTGGGGAAAATTGGATGAAGAGATCAAATCGTCTGTTTTAGAGTATTTTTACAGTAAGAGATGTATTGAAGTCAATAATAATGAGATAATGTAAGATTACAGTGGAGTTTCATTTTTCTTCTTTTTCAAAAATAGAGGAGTTGTGTGGATCGACCTAACTGACGAAATCATCTGAGCTATAATTAAAAAAACATTAGTTTAAATCTTAACAATTTTTTTTTTATATTTTCATCAATATACATCAAAACTCTTTTTTAAAAAGAAAAATCAAACTACCAATTTATTTAAAATAAAATAGTATCCAAGATACACCAGCTGACGGCCGCAATCTCGTATGCCGTATGCGTTTTTTCCGTGGCTGTAAAATTCCTTTTGGACAAAATAATTTATTGTTTTTTTTTTACTTTTAGAATTTCGGAAAAATTTGGGTTAGAATACGATAGTTGGT
Source organism: Pachypsylla venusta (assembly GCA_012654025.1). Taxonomy (NCBI): domain Eukaryota; kingdom Metazoa; phylum Arthropoda; class Insecta; order Hemiptera; family Aphalaridae; genus Pachypsylla; species Pachypsylla venusta. Next base: position 15,593,768 of record CM022882.1, read on the forward strand.
TATATATTTTTCTGGAAGTGTTTTTTTGGAGGGTGGGGAATGTTGTTGTTGTCAACCGTTCATCTCATTTATAGATTCATGTTTTTAAGAAATGGTAAAAATAGGTTGAATGAGGTTATTAAAACACTTCTCTGGCCCTTGGCTGCAACCATGATGCGATGCGTTTCAGATCGTCCCGGTAAGTAGAACCGGCCTTCGAGAGGACGATTATTTTTTTTTATATGTATAGATATATTTGTATACGATTTGCTTTTGAAAGAATGCTTCAATTTTTTATTTACGGAGTAAGGTCTATAACAGACCTTTCCCTTGGTAATCACATCGTCACACAATATTATATAATAATAAACTAACACAATATAACAGATATATGCGCGAATTCAATACATATTAACACTTTATTTTCATATTAACATAGGATATAGAAACACTATTTAATTGTAAAACACTACGAGATTTTTTTTTTTTTTTTAATAGACATAAATTTAGTTTGCTTTTAATTATCATTACATATATTTAAGAGTCAGAGAATATAAAAACTTGCGCGAATGGATGTGAAGCTGGTCTTAGGTTGGAGTTTATAAAATCCGATATTTACGCCGTATTCAATCCGCAAATAATCTTTTTCAGTAGATAAAGTTTGTGCGCAAAATGAAAAGAAGACCATTTTAAAGCAATAAATTTCTCAGAAAATGTTGTTTGTACAATGAACCAAGAGACAATACAAGTGAGGAAACCTGATAAGGCAACTCTGGTAATTGGATGGTTAGCAGATTTATTATTTGTACTCCAAAAATGTACCTTTCATCGGTAGTTTTTTTTTCTTCTCTTACCGAACTCCAGTTTTTTTAAGGGAATTATATTTTTCTTTTGTTTATGACTTAATATCCAATATGGATAGCATGACGTGAAAACATGAAAAAATAAACAAAATAAAGTTGTAAATATGCACCAAATTTTCCAGTTTGTATTGAATAAGGATGACCAAAATTTTCTGTTCAGGTCTATGTTCAGCTAAAAAAAATCACCTATTAGGATGTAAAACATACTGCCGATTTTTTAACATCTTATTTAAGACTTATACGTTTCTTCGGTCGATTTTTCTTCTTCCCTGGACAGAAAAATGTGACCAAGCCTTACCGAACTCAAGGTTTATTAAGGCAACTACATTTTTCTTTTTCGGTTTAGAAGTATCGATCCAATATGGATAGCATGCCGTGAAAACTTTCAAACAAACAAGTTTTTTTAAAAAAAGGAATAACAAAATTTTCTGTTCAGGTTTGTTTTCACGTAAAATAGAATGGCCTATTAAGATGGTAAACATACACTTTTGATTCGCATACATAATTGAATAAATTTAATAAAAATTGATTAACATTTTACTACCATGTTCAGAGTGTTTTTTTTTTATTCGTTTATTTATGTTTTTGGTTTTTGATTTCTCACCTAAGAAGCATTTCTAGTTATTGAACATTTCTAATGTTTATCTTTGGATGGTGGATTGTAACTAATCTTACGAGTTTTTAATGAAGAGAATTTATACTTTTTAAGATAAAAAAGACCGGCAGCTAGAATTGCAGTGATGCTCAGAGCCTGAAAACAAAACAAATACAAACGTACAATTAGATATCTGAATGAGGTGGGTAATATATAGACAGTAGCGTATCCGGAGTTCAGTCGACTCGATCCACACTACGAACCAGTTGATTTATTATCATTGGGCGGAGCGAAGCGTAGCCTTATACTCCCTACAAACTGCAAACTTTTGTTACCCTACTCCTCCGAAACTACTCAACCGATTTTTACCAAATTTTTTTCTTCATATTCTGCATAAACCCAAGGGTGCATATATCTATTTTCAGAACGATATCTTTAACCGTTTCCGATTTTTTGGCCNCACCAGCCTCTGAGTTCCACTTACTTTAATTGCCCATCTCTTCCTTGTATCATCTAATAGGTTATCTCACCAGCCTCTGAGTTCCACTTACTTTAATTGCCCATCTCTTCCTTGTATCATCTAATAGGTTATCTCACCAGCCTCTGAGTTCCACTTACTTTAATTGCCCATCTCTTCCTTGTATCATCTAATAGGTTATCTCACCAGCCTCTGAGTTCCACTTACTTTAATTGCCCATCTCTTCCTTGTATCATCTAATAGGTTATCTCACCAGCCTCTGAGTTCCACTTACTTTAATTGCCCATCTCTTCCTTGTATCATCTAATAGGTTATCTCACCAGCCTCTGAGTTCCACTTACTTTAATTGCCCATCTCTTCCTTGTATCATCTAATAGGTTATCTCACCAGCCTCTGAGTTCCACTTACTTTAATTGCCCATCTCTTCCTTGTATCATCTAATAGGTTATCTCACCAGCCTCTGAGTTCCACTTACTTTAATTGCCCATCTCTTCCTTGTATCATCTAATAGGTTATCTCACCAGCCTCTGAGTTCCACTTACTTTAATTGCCCATCTCTTCCTTGTATCATCTAATAGGTTATCTCACCAGCCTCTGAGTTCCACTTACTTTAATTGCCCATCTCTTCCTTGTATCATCTAATAGGTTATCTCACCAGCCTCTGAGTTCCACTTACTTTAATTGCCCATCTCTTCCTTGTATCATCTAATAGGTTATCTCACCAGCCTCTGAGTTCCACTTACTTTAATTGCCCATCTCTTCCTTGTATCATCTAATAGGTTATCTCACCAGCCTCTGAGTTCCACTTACTTTAATTGCCCATCTCTTCCTTGTATCATCTAATAGGTTATCTCACCAGCCTCTGAGTTCCACTTACTTTAATTGCCCATCTCTTCCTTGTATCATCTAATAGGTTATCTCACCAGCCTCTGAGTTCCACTTACTTTAATTGCCCATCTCTTCCTTGTATCATCTAATAGGTTATCTCACCAGCCTCTGAGTTCCACTTACTTTAATTGCCCATCTCTTCCTTGTATCATCTAATAGGTTATCTCACCAGCCTCTGAGTTCCACTTACTTTAATTGCCCATCTCTTCCTTGTATCATCTAATAGGTTATCTCACCAGCCTCTGAGTTCCACTTACTTTAATTGCCCATCTCTTCCTTGTATCATCTAATAGGTTATCTCACCAGCCTCTGAGTTCCACTTACTTTAATTGCCCATCTCTTCCTTGTATCATCTAATAGGTTATCTCACCAGCCTCTGAGTTCCACTTACTTTAATTGCCCATCTCTTCCTTGTATCATCTAATAGGTTATCTCACCAGCCTCTGAGTTCCACTTACTTTAATTGCCCATCTCTTCCTTGTATCATCTAATAGGTTATCTCACCAGCCTCTGAGTTCCACTTACTTTAATTGCCCATCTCTTCCTTGTATCATCTAATAGGTTATCTCACCAGCCTCTGAGTTCCACTTACTTTAATTGCCCATCTCTTCCTTGTATCATCTAATAGGTTATCTCACCAGCCTCTGAGTTCCACTTACTTTAATTGCCCATCTCTTCCTTGTATCATCTAATAGGTTATCTCACCAGCCTCTGAGTTCCACTTACTTTAATTGCCCATCTCTTCCTTGTATCATCTAATAGGTTATCTCACCAGCCTCTGAGTTCCACTTACTTTAATTGCCCATCTCTTCCTTGTATCATCTAATAGGTTATCTCACCAGCCTCTGAGTTCCACTTACTTTAATTGCCCATCTCTTCCTTGTATCATCTAATAGGTTATCTCACCAGCCTCTGAGTTCCACTTACTTTAATTGCCCATCTCCTCCTTGTATCATCTAGTAGGTTATCTCACCAGCTTCTGAGTTCCACTTACTTTAATTGCCCATCTCCTCCTTGTATCATCTAATAGGTTATCTCACCAGCCTCTAAGTTCCACTTACTTTAATTGCCCATCTCTTCCTTGTATCATGTTCTGGCTCACCCGCCCATTTCAAAAATGTTGCTACATCTCTAGCCAGTTGACTTTGGGTTGCTGGGGTTCCATCTTCATATTCAATAATTTCATTATAAAGTGCTTGGGCCATGCCAATGGCGCCTCCTAGGAAATACGGATTGAAATACAATCCCTCACGAATACTAACACCGGCCGGAGGATCTGTGTAACTCGTTAACAAATGGAAGATGTAATCCTGAAATACAAATGGGTTAAATATCAATGAGTTTTTAATAATCGATTCTTAAGAAGAAAAAAAATGATTTTACTTGAGGCTCGAGCCGCCCACCCTGAATATGAACCCCCCATGCCATAGCATTTATTAGTTCGTTAATTTTTTTTGCTTAACGTCTCTAACATCTATTGATCATTCGAGACGGGGGTTTTACCCTCCATCCGCCGGCAATTTGCAAACCATCTACACACAATGACCTTACCCAGCCTGGGTTATGCCGGAAAAATAGCCACATGGAATAACCTCGCTGGACGTTGCTTAACTTCCGTTATCGAACGAGAACTGGTGTATTCATAGACGCTGGCTATTCATTAATTGGTGGCATTATTGTGTAGCCTGATGTATAAGACTGGATCTCCAAATAATCGCAATTTTCATACATCTATTTTTGCTGGCTGATAATCGACAAGGGCTCTCAGAACAACGTCAAGCATTTATTGTAAATGTATAAGCATATATAATTTATTTGTTCAACGGCCTCTTCTTCTTCATCCATGCGCGGATATAGGGGAGGGCCCGGTGGGCACGTGCCCCCAGGTTTTTTAAGCGGGCGGTGTTTCTTAAATTTCATTATACCTGATCACGTAAATTTAAAAAAAAAAATCAAATGAATGGTAATCCGCTGTGTCTTTTATCCCATTGATTTGGGGGAAGGAGGGGAGGGCACGGGCCCCTAAATAATTTTCAATTCTGAGACTAAATAAAGAAACGTATTTAAAAAATCGTCAAAAATTCTGTCATCCGTCATGGCACCTCGATAAACATTTCATTAAATAGTACTGCCCAGGACTTGAACCCGCGGCCTCTAGGTTACGAGTTCCTCCCCCCCCCTCCAAATTTTCTATTATGGTGTATTGTGCCCCCCCCCCAAAGCAAGACGAATATATCCGCGCACGTGGGTATCAAAGCTTACTAAGAGCCTAATGTACTAAGAAATTCTTCAATCTTCTATGAAACCAAATCTTTTAATTCTAACTGGTCGTTAATCAAATTAAAATAAAGAGTGCTCCAAAAGTAACGCCGGATTTAAATTTGCCTAAAATTGACTTAATTTTTTGAAAAAGGGTACAATTAGCATATTATTGTCTTCATGACGTCAAAGAATAGTACTGAGTTTCCGTACAGTCACCGCGAAACATTCACCATTAAGGTAGTGGGATTTTATTATTAAAACTCGCTGTTCTGGGGTGTATATTTTTATGTCTATATTACACTAACACTAACCTGGAACAGGAAAAGAACCGCATAAAAACAAAACTGCAAAGACTTTAGACAACAAATGATACAAAAAAAGTGTTGCCAACCAATTTTTTTAAAAAAAATGTGAGATTCTTATTTCCGGCGTTACTTTTGGAGCACCCTTTAGCTACTCAATCGTCCTCATGAATCTGAGTGTACCCCGAAAGCACAAGCATTAGGTCGACAATTTTCCGACCTTGACGAAAATTAAACCCCGGCCCCCGCGTTCAATGCCAAACATAAAATGGTTCACTAATGGTGTTAGTGACGAGACTTACCTCTCCACCATGTCGAGCTAAAGCGATGTACGATAAATCAGGTGGATAGGCACCATTGTTAGCAACTCTAGCAGATTCCTCATTTGGATAAGGACTCGGGAAATTATCCGCCAATTTTCCTGGTCTTTTGAAATAGTTTCCTTTGTCATCCGGACCATCTTCGACTTGAATATCTTCAGCTTCACGTTTAGCTTCCTCTTCGGTGTGCGTGACGCCAACTAAATTACGATACGCCAAATACTTTGCACTGTGACATGCCGCACATACGTTCTTGTAAACTTCATATCCTCTTCGGATACTGAAAATTCAAATCAAAATATATTCGTATGAACTAAATGATTTTCACAATCCGGTTTACGACGTGGAACTCATACCATCACAGTTGATGCAAAGTCTCTACCTTCTAATATTTCTAACTCTTCCTTGACGTAACCAATTTGTGGCTAATTTTGCCCATAAATATTGTCCCGCTTCCAAGCGACATGTCCCGCCCACTTAAACTTTAACCATGTCCCGATTCTTTCTATTCCTTCCAATTTAATTTTCCTCTCCACTATAACATTGCTGATTTTTCTACTTTTTTATTCCTTACAAATTTCTTTGAATAGTGGTCTGGATTGATTTTAATTTAGCTCTTTGGTCGCTCTTAAGAGACCAAGTCTGGCATCCATATAAAAAAAGGGTAGGAGAACACACCACATTTTACAACTTTAGCTTTGGTTTTTATTGGCACTTTTGCTTTTCCAACTGGCTGAGATTTTTTTTAAAACATCTGTCTGTCTGTTCGTCTACGATAACCTTTTCCGATTACATTTGTTCCGTTAACAGAATTTGATGGGCCACCTGCGGCTTAATTACGGTTCATTCATTGAGTGAGCTCTACAGTTCACTGTACTATTAGCTTAGTACGAAAAACTTTAAACACGTATGAAATAGGAAGTAACATGCAGATACTTCTTATTGAATAAGTTGCTGTGCGTGATCAACATGAGTCTACACGATGCACCATAGACTGTGATGGTGGAAGTCCCAGGACGATCTGGGGCTCCCACCATCATAATTTCAGCCAAGGCCCATAAAAAGAAATCCGTAACGTCAAATCAACTTGTTTCTATAATTTTCTAAATGCATTGGGAAGAAATATTGATATAAGGGAAACACCCACAAAAGAACATATGGCTACCACCAAGGTACCTTTAAAACATTGGTAATATTGTAATTACCTTACCTAGCATGATCGTACGATTCAAAGTATCCACTGTGCGGCCATTTCAAATGTGGTGGATGCAGTTCTAAATCTCCAGCTTGGACATAGGAACTTTCTAAAGCATACAGAAGAGCTCCAGTACCTCCGGCTAAAACTCCAAGTGTGGACATCAACTAAAATGGAAAGAAAAAAAGAATGTCACAATTTAGTCCAACCAAAAGGATGTGCAATAATTCCATACACACTTGTACGAAATAAATTCCATGTCATTTCCAAGTCTTCAATTAAATGAAAGCAAAATTTTAAACACCATCTAAACTCCCGCGAGGTATGTTCGCCAAAGTTGGCCGAGTCTTTGCCTCGGAAACACTCGCATCCACGTATAGCTTCTTATGACGAAATAGAACGGAACAAACAAGGCAAGGAACCCCGAACAACCTTTTCATATTTTCAGTTGATTTTCGGCTATTTCGCGAGACAATAGAGGACGCATTAGGATAGAATAAAATGCTCTTGGGTTACTGGGTAGGTTTACAAATTTCCTGAAGTTTCCTATTACAAGGGATGGTGAAAAGATGGTGAAAAGTTGGTGAGTCTGCAGTTACTAAAACATGCATGGATTTCAAGAGATTACGTTCTACAAGACAAAACTTACCGCTTTCTTGGATTTAGACCATCCTTTGGCTGTTGAATATGAGGCCACCTAAATGAACAAATAAATGAAAATATAAATATTTTTGATAAATCCAGTACCTAGTCAAAATGATTTACTACTTTTGGGATGGATTCAGCGGCTGACTGTGTATAGGTGGGGAAAAGGAAAAAAAATCTTAGCGGTTAAACCTTAAAGGCTTGGACAAATTCGCTGATATCTGAGCGGGGTAGTCCGGGAAGACGAAGACCTGCCAAGGAGGGGATAGTAGCTCTTTGGTCACTAGATGCCTGTCCGGAGTCATTCCGGGCTGGCCTTGCCTGTGGAAGTCGAAGGGAGAATGGGGCAGACCCGTGGCTTGGTTAGCTGGATGTTGTTGAAGGGCAGGTGTCGGCCGGGGCAATGATAAGCACCAAGAGCAGATTTAAAAGGGTACACAACCACCTAGGAACACCTTCACGCCCTGAAGGACGCTCTATCGGCGCGAGTGATTTAGTTCGGGTTTTGTCATCTTTATACCCAACAAAAATAATGAGGAAAAATACTCGTTTTGTAGGCTTGAGTGCCCAATAAAAATGATTATAATCACTGGGAAGCTCCAGGCTCAGTGGCACGTTGAATACAACAGTTTCCGTTATATCACTGAAGTTAAGCAACGTCCAGGAAGATTTTCCTTGGTGGGTATAAATGTAGGTTCCTGCCCTTGTGGTGCAGGCTAATCCAGTATAATGGTTTGTAAGGTATAACAAATAACTTGCAAACCAGTGGGTAGGTAGCAATCTCGAATGACATTGAATGTTAAAGAGGCAGTAAGATAAAAAAAGTAATGCCTGTAGTTCTGAGAACTGCAGACCTCACTTATTTTAAATTCGGCCTAAAAACTAATTGGAAATTTCTATGGCTATAATAATTGTCCATACCAAATTTAAGAAAGTCGGATTAGGTGTTCGACAGTTATCGCGGTATAAAGAGACAAACAAAGGATAAATCTGGGTGTAAAATCTAGACTTTTACTTTGTTCGGCTAAATGAATACGCAAAATAAGACACGTATGTAAAATAGCAACAAACCCTAAAAACAGGGTAGAAGTGACTCACAAGCAACCACACCCAAGGCAAATAAATTGTGTTAAAGAATGGTCCCTGATCTACTAATAGATTTTTTAACTACTTCCTTACTAGGATCAAATGCTGCACTATTTAATTGTAAGGATAATTATTTTATAACTTTTTAAGAGGATACACAGGTACAATAAAGTATTTAGTAAGTCCATTTCATCATCCAACACAATTCTCAGGTCAAGGAATTTAAATTCAAAATTATCATAAAAAAAAAAAAATATCATCAAAAGAATCGTTATCACAAATTGTTCTTGGTAACAAATTTTCTGTTTCTAACCTAGAATGTAATGTCCTCAAAATTTGACTTGAAGGTGAATTTTTGCTATTTATTATCAGAGTATTTGATGGAAATAGTCAACAATTTGTTATGTAACCAATTTAAAATATCCTAAATATAATTTTTAATAACTTAAACTTACATTGATTTGGCTTAAAGAAGGTTGAGCTTTTAATAATTTTGAGCTAAAAACTCTGGTAACAGCTCCAGCCATGATTTTCAAAAAGGTAAAAATTGATAAGGAAAAACGGTCGAGCTAGAAAAACTTTTGGAGCAAAAAGTTGAACTAATTAAAAGGTTTTGTAATTTTAAAAATACAAATTAATAAAAGGAAAAACTATAAGAGAAAGTTTTTATTTAATTTTTCAAAGACATTTTATTAGGTAATTTTCTAAAGACCTTTCGTCGATCGAACTTTTGACCAGGCCGAGTCAGCTGTTTTGAAAAGAACAATTTGTAAACAAATCAAAAGATTACAGAAGGACCAACATGAAAACAAAGAAAATTCGGATCTGACACCGGGGAGATGTGTTGAGGCAATCCAAAAATATTTTATACCAATTTTAAGTCAATTAGAGAGGTTAGGAAAAGTTTTTACGGCCATGTCTCTATTGCGTAGGTACAACCGCCCAACATGGACCCATGAAGGCAAAAGTTTAAAATATTTTTTTTATATATATTTTTTAAAAAGTTGCCTCAATACATCTCCCCGGTATAGGACCCAGAAAATTCAAAAATCAGATGATTTGCGTAAAAGCGGGTGCCGCTTTTACGCGGGTGACAGAGAATCCTGGAAAAGAAAAGAGGGATTTTCGGACACGCGGAATTTTCCCCATTAGCGACTTGCAATTTGCAATATCTCTGGAGCCTGCGGCTGCCTCTTTTGTTTTGTTTTTGACTTTTTATGTTTACTTGTTAGCTTTATTGACATAATTTAACCACTCCAGACAGGTTAGGAAACGGTTTTACGGCCATGCCTTGATGAGCAATTTTGCTTGAGCACGACATTTTTTGAAAGTGATTAAAAAGGAGAAAAATATTAAGGATTTAAATGGGATTTAAAGTGGTGGGATTTGGGAGAAAGGGATTTTTCTTGTCCAGTATTCTCTGTCATATGCCGCACTCGATTTGCGTTCTATACAGAACGCCGAACCATCGTTCAAATTTAAATTTTTTTGGGATTTCCAGTGTTTCTGAATTTTTTTTTTTACCATAATAAGCCCTATGAGCTTTCAGGGCCCATTTTCATATATTTAAATACCATCGAAGATCGAAGTGATTTTAAAATGGGTTATTATTGGACATTAACGTAATGGCAATGCCACTATAGTAGTAACTATTTTCATTTTAATGTTGGTCACAGTATTTTTCATAGCCTATGAGAAAGAGATCTTCAATTTTCTGAAAATGATTCTTGTCTAATATTTAGTGTTTTCTCTTTTTTAAATAAAAGAAACTTTGTATAGTTTTTTCGTTTTTAACTAAGTGAGGTCTAGTTTAAACTCCACATTTTTTCTTTAAGTGTCTATTTGCCTAATATTTAGTATTTTTTCTTTTTTTAATAAGAGAAACTTTGTATAGTTTTTCGTTCTAAATGAAGTGAGGTTTAGTTTAAACACCACGTTTTTTTCTTTAAGTGTCTATTTGCCTGCCTTTTCGTTCTGCGATAACTCTCTAACGCCTTGCCCAATTTTATATGCACCATCATGATGACCCTAAGTTCGTATTGGTCTTTTCCCGTGGCTCAATTTTTTTTCTATGCAAATATCGGAAAATCCTTAGTAGCAGAGATACGACGAATCATAGATTGATTCGATGTTTTTCCGAATGTTTTGGGTATCGTTTTATGGGCTTCCATTCGCAGTCTCTTACCATTTGTTATATCTCTTACCATTTGTGCTGTAAAGTGTTGTTTTGGGCAATAACTTTCTCCCTATTGAAATTTCTTTAGTTAAGTACTTTCTTCTTCTTCTATTATTTTAATGTGGTGCGTGTCAACTGGATTTGTTATATACACTAAGTACTTTCTTATTTCGTGTTTACAAACTAAAGGGAAAGTGGAAACTGTATTCCAAATTCTGGCCATCGTCGAGTTGCGTTGATTATTATGAGCATAACAATTAAAGTTTGTGTGTATAAGTATAGATACAAAAGTGTTTTTGTTGGTATGATTGTCCTTCTTTCACATAACAACAGAGAAATGGATCAAATCAACGTGATTTATAGAGATAGTGTATAGGTCGGAGAATGGTATAGGCTAGGCGATTTTCTATATCAATATAAAATAATCAGCCTATATCAGCCATGCCTCTAAGACTCTTGGCGAACTAGCGGGTAAGGTACATTCTACCAAAAAAAGTTTACTCTGAATAATTTGATGTACCTATTTGGTTTTCTACTTCTACTGAATATTCAGTTAAGAATGCGATTGGGAAGTGAAATGGTGACGATGTCATAACGGAACGCTATTAGAGTATTAGATAGCAGGTAGAACGAAGGAGTCCCCAAAATAAATTGAGTCACAGATTAGTCGCGAGAATTCAATATACACCGAAAACCGCTCTTAATGGAAAGCAAGCAAATAAGGATTATACAATTTTCTTTCATGGAATATGATGTGGAATGTTAAGAAGACCCAGAAAAGCATCTTTTACCTTTTCAGATCGGGGGCTTACTCCCGTGAAATCAGAATAAAAAAATACATTTGTACATCGTATGCCGAGCCGTATGCAGTGAGCGGCCACTTCGCACGTTGACCGAGCTCGATGAATTTTGTTATGTACGGCCCATTTGTTTTTTTTATCCAAAACTTTAGGCCACTGTCAGTCACAAATAAATTTAATGTAACAATTGATTCAATATGTCGTGCCTATCATGTAGAAGTATCCATCACACAAGCTTATATCCAGAAAAGGGGTTTGATTTTTGGATTTGTAGCCATGTTCTTTTTGGTATATATATATTTTTTTTAATTTGGTTAAACATCTCTTTAACATCTATTGGTCATTCAAGACGGGGGTTTCACCCTCCATTCGTTGGAAACTGTCAAACCAGCCACCCACATTGACCTCACCCAGCCTGGGTTGAGCCGGAAAAATAGTCAGCATCACGAGGGTGTGAACCCACGTGGACACCCATATGGCAAAACCTCGCTGGACGTTGCTTTACTTCAGTGATCTATCGGGAAATGGTGTATTCAAAGTGCCATAGACGATGTTTTTTTTGGATTCTAATTGAAAGGTAAAATATTATATTTTTTGGCCACAAAATAATTCCATGTGCCACAAAAAAAACTCTGCCAATGTGTCACATTGGCAGAGTTTTTTTTTTACTATTTACACATAGTGGACAATGTGTTCACGGGCGTGAACACAATTGAGTTAATCCGTGGGGCCGATGTTCACACGTGTGAACACGAATCCTCATCGGAAAAAAAGTGTAATTCGATAAATACACATTTTTGATTGGTTGAAATTATTCTCTCTCTAAAGAACATTATATATTATATTACATTCTATAAATATCTTAGGTCATGGATTTTTTGATATAAAAGACTCAGCATTAAATATTAACCATCTATAACACGTTGAATACACCAGTTCCCGTTGGATCACTGAAGTTAAGCAACATCCAGCGAGGTTGTACCATGTGGGTGTCCACGTGGGTTCGCGCCCTCGTGATGCTGGCCCAAACTATTTATTCCGACCCAAACCAGGCTGTGTGAGGTCAATGTGGGTAGCTGGATTGCAAGTTTTCAACGAATGGAGGGTAAAACCCTCGTCTCGAATAGATGTTAAAGAGACGTTGAGCAAAAAAAAAATGGCTATGAACAAGAGGAAAATGTGTGCCGCACCTCAAAAGCGGTTCAAAAATGATAGAATTTCACAATTTTTTGAGTTTTCAATGCATTTTTCTTTCTCAAAAAAAAAATGGCTAGTCCCACAGAGTAAACCTCGATTTTTGACTCGGACCGTTATGTGTTAAATTTGTCAGCAAAGCTCAAAACTGCCACCCTAAACAGTAAGTTTTTACTTTTCTTGTTTATCGTAAACTCTTCAGATTAAGAACTCCTATCACTCGAGGACCGCGGCAGAGCTCCGACCGCCAAGTCATCAAACACGAATGAGCGTTGCCCAACTAAAATTTTTGGCTGTATGGAAAAATTCCATAAAGGGAAAATCCAATGCCAATACCCAAATTTAAAAAAAAACAATTAAAATTATAATAAATTACCTATGGTAAGTAAATAAAAAAAAAATCGTACACATGCACATGTTTCAAAAACATCTTTGTAATATTAAATTATTTTTTTAAAAAATATAAAATTATAAATTTAAGTCGTTCCCAAACGACAAGTACTTGACGTATCTTAACACCTAATCACTTCTTAATACCTAATCGAATTAAATAGTAATTTAATTTTATTTTAAGTGGCTAATGTTTGATGATTGCTTTCAATAAGCTAGTTCTTTTTTAAGCAGAACACGTTCCTGAAACAAAGGAAGAAAAATAACATTAGTTTCATAGCGTCAGTCTTCCTGAAGATGTCTTGAGAGCCGAAATTACAAGTAATTCATTACGCATTTGCACTTGATTCAAAAACATTTCTGGAATTTGAATGTCTAAAGGTTACAGGTTTTTCTAATTTTAGAGGAAAATCCAAGATATCAGGCTGAAGGTGTTGAACCCTGCTGACCGTTCAAATGTTACTGGGCTCGATCTTAGTGAGTTAGTGGCGGATTTAAAGTGAAAGCAACATAGGCCATGGTCTGGGGCGGCAGAATTTAGGGGCGCCAAATAAAAATTTTCAAGGCATACCCATTGCAGCGAAAATCGCATTTCTCGTCAAAATAGAGGCGGCAATTTCTAAATTGCTAGGGGCGGCGAAAGTTTCAATCCGCCACTGTTTAGTCTTCTTCTTCTTTAACTTCACCCTTTCCCAATTCTATTTGGGGTTGGCGTTGCTTTCCTTAATTCTACCATGTCACAACCCTCTGTTCGGTGCCCACTCTCTTTAGCTGTAATACTTTCCTGGCAGGGTAACCCTAACTAGCTTCTCATAGTGTCATTTGAAACTCTCTTTAGCTGTAATACTTTCCTGGCAGGGTAACCCTAACTAGCTACTCATAGTGTCATTTGAAACTGCGTAGAAACTCACCTTTTGAAGCAGAGATTTTTTAAAGACTGGGTGCCCTTCTGTACTTAAACGGGTTTCGGACCGTCAACCAATGAAGCTGGCTTGTTTCCCCTGGCACGGTAACCCTAGTTTACTTCTCACAGTATCAATTGAAACTGCGTAGAAACTAGCTTTTTGATGATGACAAGCGTGAGAAGCACTTTCCCCTCTTTCTACCCCCTAATCCATTCAGGCATTATTTCAGACCAGAAATGGTAAAAATGTTTTTACTTTCTCTCCCTATAGAAGAAAAGTATTCTAATCGTGCAGAAAATTTGGACATTTTTTTCCTATTCCTGGGAGTTAAGTAATAATGCATAAACCCAAGTATGATGCAATTTGGGAGAGTGACCAATCATAAAGGAGCATTCACACTAAGCAGTGACAGTGATTGTGAGCTCACAGTTGTTGTTGTTAACGTTGTTGTTGTTAACGTTCTCAACGACTCTCACTGTGTCCCCAGGCCAAGAAAGGCGGCCTCTCCAACAGGATCTGTCAATAATGCTGACGGCTCTAGTAGATTAGTTGGGTTTGACGGATAGTTAAATGATGGCTAGTTGCGGGCTGCTCATGATTTACATCATGAGCAGCCAGCATACATAGACGACAACGATCAGATACTTCAGGGTTTAGCAAGAACTTATATACCAACTCTTTGAGGAAGTATCTGGAGCAGCACGGCTGGGTCCAACGGAGGAAAAACACAGTGAGTTGTCGTCGGAACGGTGTTGATGGTCTTTGGCCGTGCCCGAGGGCACGGGTAGCCCCGGTACGAAGAACCAACCATCTTGGGGGCCGAGGGGGAGCTCACAGTGATGCAATGTCACTGTCACGCGCCGGCGGTCTAGTATGAACATGTTCCTTCAACTGACTGGAGGAATATTTTTAGTTTTGTCGTTCGGATCACTTTGCCGGTCACGCCACTGTCACTGCTTATTGTGAATGCTCTCGATCTAAATTTCTAGAGTTTCATTCCCATAACACTTACATTTGAAACTTTTTTTAAAGTTACACTCTTTAAAATATCCACTGTGATGGCAGGTCTTAGAACTTTTGTTGATGCCGGACTACTGTGACGTCGCTGATTTGATGTTGCGAAGGATGAATTAAAAGATGAAGATGATCGCAATGGAAGAAAGTCCAAATTTGCAGGTAGTGATGGTGCTGGAGGTAAGGGTGGGGGAGGAGGTGGTGGGGGTGGAATGTTGACTGCTGGACCTGAAAATGTTGAAGAAGGAAATGAAGAAAATTGACTGATTTTGCACATTTTCAAAAGATTTTGGAGTCACATTTTCAAAAGATTTTGGTTTATTATTTTCAATCATGAATCTTTGGAATCGTCACGAAAAAAAAAAAAAAAAAAACAANCGAAAAAAAAATATCCCCCCTCAAAATTTGATATTTTTTACTTTCCTTTCTACCTATCTCAGGAACGAGGGCGATAGCCAGAACTTTTGTCTGGAGGAAGGGGGGGAGAACTTTGATACAAGCAAATTTTTCATTCATAGAAAACTGAATGATATCCACCGTTTTTTAGTAATTGATTGAACGAAGTGAGATCTACAATTTTTCTTTAAGCCTCTGTTTTTTTCCATTCAGTCCGCGATAACTTTTGAACGCAAGGCGTTCTGATGAAACTTGGTATATTGGCATATATTATGTTCATAAAATTTACTCATTAGTTTTTGGTCCAAAGAGAGCCTGAATGAGGAACTATCTACTATCTATTTACCTATTTCTTAAACGGGCACCAACCTATTTCTTAAATTATTTATTAAATGGAGGTATTGTTGATGCTGGAGGTAAGGGTGGGGAAGGAGGCGGTTTTTTAGGTGAAACTTTCCTTTTATGAGTTTATATGTTGAAGTAAAAAAGATATCTGGCCATAATTTGGCAACTTCGGATGAACAAGGGGAAAATGTGTGCCGCACCTCAAAAATGATAGAATTGGACAATTTTGGAGTTTTCAATGAGTTTTCTTTTTAAAAAAAATCGAGATATCTGGCCATAATTTGGTAACTCCGGATGAAGAAGGGGAAAATGTGTGCCGCACCTCAAAAGCGGTTCAAAAATGATAGAATTTCACAATTTTGGAGTTTTCAATGAGTTTTTTTTTAAAAAAAATCGAGATATCTGGCCATAATTTGGTAACTCCGGATGAACAATTGGAAAATGTGTGCCGTACCTCAAAAGCGGTTCAAAAATGATAGAATTTCACAATTTTGGTGTTTTCAATGAGTTTTCTTTTTCAAAAAATCGAGATATCTGGCCATAATTTGGTAACTTCGGATGAACAAGGGGAAAATGTGTGCCGCACCTCAAAAGCGGTTAAAAAATGATTGAATTTGACAATTTTTTGAGTTTTCAATGCGTTTTTCTTTCTCAAAACCGCACTTACTTGCCAATGATGATCTTCCTATTTGACTCCTCAATAATTCTCGGATGTCCTCTGCAATTGATGTCACAACATCTAATTTTTCTTCAACCTTTGTCAATCGAGTTTCTATCAATTGAATCGATCTGGCATTTTCTTGTACTAAGACAAATTGACGATCTTCATTTGAATGATTTTTAGAACGGTTAGGACCCGATTGACATTCTTTATATTGGTTAGGACCCGATTGACATTCTTTATATTGGTTAGGACCCGATTGACATTCTTTATGTTGGTTAGGACCCGATTGACATTCTTTATATTGGTTAGGACCCGATTGACATTCCTTATATTGGTTAGGACCCGATTGACAATCTTTATATTGGTTAGGACCCGATTCACAATCTTTATATTGGCTAGAAGCTGATTGATTTGAAGTTGATCGACGGTTCTTGTGATTGTTTGGATCTTCAGCTGTAGAATTCAAACGATTTGAATTTTGGTTTTGCGGGTTCTTTTTCTGAAAATAAAATTAATGTAAAAATTTATTGAACATGTCGATTCTTGGGTTTGGAGCCTTTCATTTTTTTGGCATATATACATATGACATAATATAATATACACGTAACTAGCTGTATGCCCGTGCTTCTCTACGGTCACGAAATTCAACAACAATTTCGAGATAGCGACTTTAAAGCTTCTCATGTTTGGATTTTTGGTGGAACCGACCCCCAGAGTGAGCACGCCAGCACGGCTCCTATTTAGAAAATTCAATATTTTATTCAAGTATATTACTTTTTGTAGTGCGGAACAACTTTGTATCGAATTTCAGCTTTCTCGCTCATCCCGAAGTGTTACTTCTCAATTCCGATTTTTCGGTGGTGACAAACGGCCATGAAATTTGGAAAGAAACCAGAAGATTTCAATTTTATATTTTTTATGGGGTCCATATATACTATTGGGGGGGGATCGCAAGAAAAACGCTAAAAATCGTCATTTTTGGCGGTAACTTGCTTTCACTTTACTTTCGAATTTTTTCTTTCTTTCAAATGAAGATCTGTGTGCCAAATTTCAAGTCCCTAGGTTTAGCCATTTTGGAGCTACGATAATTATCAGTGAGTCAGTATACCTACCAACTGTGCTTTAAGTATAGATAGATAAGGTAGCATCTGGTGTACGTGACTGCAGTATGCTCTTGGCATACGGTGGAAGGAAGGAATAGGGGAAAATTTATATAGGGCTCACTTTCTGTGCACTATACAGCCCTGAATTAGTTTGCTCGATTCACAGAATATCCCACAATCATTCTGACAATACAGGGAACTCCCGTAATATAGTCGTGCCGGCACATAGGGCTTGCCCCCGCTCATTCATTGTTGGTGGTGTCCAAACATCGCCAACTTCCTGGTCGGGGTTGAGCCTCGAGTTCCTTGCTAAGTGTTCTGAGGACAGAATTACTATAATTTTTTTTGTTATAACATTTCAAAGACATTTTTATTGCTTAATATTACAACAACATCAAAAAAATAAATCGAGATACCTGCCAGTGAATCGAGATAAGTGAAATCGTAAACTCCTTATCTTTATCCCATATAATATTGTATTGCGTTTTATAAGTGACATCATACACCTATGTACCATGTACCTATATATGAGAGGTTGTCTGTTACAATACAACAGCCCAAACGACCCCCCCCCAGAAAAATAATGGTCTACGACCCCAGGCAAATTATCAGAACTAAAATATGTCAAACCGTTTTCGAGTTACGGCCAAATTTCTAATTTCACCTGCAAAATCGGACAGTCACGGTCCGATTTTGTCAGTTAAATTTTGTCGCGACAACATATCAACTCAAAGCGAGAAAATTTAGGTGGCTGTTTAGGTGTTTATTCCTTATTTTAGGACAGTTTCTGCAAAGGTATAGACAGCCATTCCAGAGTTACAAGTTCGAAACCGGGAACGGGTAAAATAAAATTTAGAAAATACTATAAAGTAAAAATGGCCGTGCCTCTAAGGCGCCTGGTGAAACGTTTAAATCTTGATTTTTAAAGGTTGCGATATACAGGGTGGACACAAACCAATACCCCTCCCTCGAATTTCCATTGTCCTTGAAAAAACAAAAATAGCAATATAAGAATCGTAGCGAAGCACGGGCGAAACAGCTAGTTATCCCATATATTGCGTTTTATAAATGACATCATAAACTCCTTATTATCCAATATATTGCGTTTTATAAGTGACATCATACACTACTTTTTATCCCATACATTGCGTTTTATAAGTGACACCATAAACTCCTTATTATCCAATATATTGCATTTTAGAAGTGACATCATACACTACTTATTATCCCATATATTGCTTTTATAAGTGACATCATAAACTCCTTATTATCCAGTATATTGCGTTTTATAAGTGACATCATAAACTACTTATTATCCCATGTATTGCGTTTGCGTTTTATAAGCGACATCATACACTATTTATTATCTCATATATTGCGTTTTATATGTGACATCATACACTACTTATTATCCCATATATTGCGTTTTATAAGTGACATCATAAATTCCTTATTATCCAATATATTGCGTTTTATAATTGACATCATACTCTACTTATTATCCCATATATTGCGTTTTATAAGTGACATCAAAAACTCCTTATTAACCAATATATTGCCTATATAAATGTTTTATAAATGACATCATAAACTACTCATTATCTCATGTATTGCGTTTTATAGGTGACATCATAGACTACTTATTATCCCATGTATTGCTATTGCGTTTTATAAGTGACATCATACACTACTTATTATCCCATATATTGCGTTTTATAAGTGACATCATACACTACTTATTATCCCATAGAGAAAGGTTATGCATCCACGACACCTGCCAAAAAAGGTGGACCTAAATCAATGAACAGGAAATAAATTAGGAATGACTAAAATTTCAGATAATTTCATTTTAACTTTGGCCCACTGACTGAGTGATGTCTTTTTTACGCAGAATCATTATACTAATTATTGACATTGCGAGTATCGCGAGTATATCAATAATTACGAAATATTTAATTGGAGAAGAATAGATACGTGATTAATAATTAGGTACTTCTGAATGATTTCAACTAAATTTTATCTAGGTACGAGTATGTATAGGTATCTACCAATTAATTATTACTTGACTATAATTAAAATTACAGTTATCTCTAGTTTTATTTTATGCAGGGTGATTCTAAACGCAAATATGTGAAATATTTCTGATAACGAAAATCTGTGCGATGCGGTTTTGTTTAACGTGCCCACCAAAGTTGCTATATCTATTACTCACTAACTGACTCAAAGTGAACACAGGTTATAAATGTAAACAACTGAAATAACAAAAAGATAGGAAATAGGCTTTTGGTCAAATTCGCTGTAATTTTGCAGAGAGGTTGTTTTTAGGTCAAAAGCAGTGCTGGATTTATCAATAGGCTAAGTAGGCTGGAGCCTAGAGCGGCAGATTTTAGGGGCGGCAAATTTTGGCCAATTTTTTTTATGTAGGTATTACGGAAATTAAAATTATTCATATTTATATACCTACCCAATCCTATAGGTTCATACCAACATATAATATGTTTCATCTCTTATTAGATACTCCATCCATAAAATTAATAGGAATAGGCACCGAATTTCAATCTCTAGCTCTCACCGTTTTCTATTTATGTCGAACTCGTGAAAATCGCTAATAAGCGCAAAAAATGAAAAGTGTTATTTTGCATTCCGTGAGTAAAATTGATATAAACAAGCACCCAAAAAAGGTGTTGTAATTAGGACGAAAGGGCACAAATCAAAAAGAACAAATTCAGTTACCAAAATGGCAATTAGGAGATAATTATGATTGTGAACTAGGATAGCGAACAGTAAAGGTGGGGAGAGGCGGGACAATTTTAATAGCCTATAGGCAGCAAATGTGTAAATCCGCCACTGATCAAAAGTGTCAATGGGTCCAAGGTAAAAAAATTGACATTTTTGTAATAAACAGGTGAAACTTTAAACATAGCATCTATCGAATCAATTTCAAATTTTGTTCAACATCTCTTTAGCATCTATTGGTCATTCGAGTTGGGGGTTTTACACTTCGTTCGCTAGAAACTTGCGAACCAGTTACCCACATTGACCTCATTCAGTCTGGATCGTGCCGGAAAAATAGCCAAACAATACATGTTCGTGAAACTTTTGATCTACAACCTAAAAACAGCCTCTCTGTAAAATTTCAGCGAATTTGACCGAAAGCCCATTTCCTAACTTTTTGTGCGGGCTTCTTTGGAACACAGATCCCTCCAGCTCTAGATTGTAGGTAAGCAATAAGAAAAAGAATCAAAAGTTCTAAAGCTAGCAAGTTATCAAAAACGCACTTTTTGAGTTACAAAACTTTACCAGAAAATTCGTTCTCGTTGTATAACTGCAAAGAAAAATACCTCAACCGTCAATACGAGGTCATCGGAATGTGGTTTGGTTCAAGAGGAACGATTTCAAAATTTTTAGCAAACATTTTTGACAACCTTATGCTGAGTCACACACATCTAAAGATACTCAGCGAGATCACTAGCATATTTATGGCGCATAGATAAAATAAAAATAAAATAATAATAAGCTCAAGATAATTAAGAAAAATGACCAAAATCTACAAAAAAAAGAAGAAGACTGATTGGTATGTTGTACATTGTCGGCCCAAAGGCTGACTGAATTATTTGAGCTCTACTATACGTGGTTTCTTTTTTTGCATAACCTTTTGAAACACCCTGTAGAAATGGACAACACCAGTTTAAATTTATTTTTTTAAAAAACACACCTTAATATTGCTCATTTCGATGTGGTACTACTCAATTATGGATTTTTGATAGAACCCAGGGTGAGCATGATTTCTATTTTGAAAATTCAATATTTTACTCAACGATTTTTTATGCTGCGGAACACCATTATGCCTATCGTATTTTAGTTTTCTCGCTCATCCCGAAGTTCTCAATTCCGATTTTTTAGTGGTGAAAACCGGCCATGAATTGGGACGAAATAACAAAAGTTTCATTTTTTTGGTCTATTCTATTCTAATTACTGAAAACACCCTGTATTATCAGATAAGTATTATGTAAACATAGGATATGGAATATTTATTCAATTAGCCTACCTAATAATTATCACTATCACGATACACGCATCACTTACGTTTTTCTTAATCTTGACAATATTTTCGACATCTCGTGTTATACTACTACCACTTCCATAGAGTTCATCAATCACTATTATATCATGAGTCTCATTATTAGGAACTGACTCTTGTTTTGCCCAATTAATAACAATATCATTTCTAATATTTTCATGAATTTTAGCTAAATTTGATATTTCATCTTCCACTTTATGAACATTTTCAGATAATTTTCCAATATCTTGTTGATGAATTAATATTTCTTTTTTCGTTCTCTCAATAAATTCGTCATTAATTATAATACAATCATCAGTATCATCCTCATCGCTATCAAGGATTTTGTAATTTTCAATATCAACTTGAATGATTTTCTTTATCTTTTCTTTTGATGTTTCATTGGAATCATTTTCTTTTCTTTTATTTTTGTTTTCAAGATTTTCCTTGAAATATTTTATGTCATCTTCAAAAGTGTTCTCATACGGATGATGGGTACGGATGATTCTATCATTTATATTAGTACAAACGGAACTGTCATTTTCTATGTTATGGTGATAATGCTCAAGATTTTCATTTGTTTTGTTTCTATCGATATGATTTATGTCGTCATTAAATGAATTCTCTTGTCTCTCAAATTCCTTTTCTCTGCTTGGATAATGTTTGTTAGATTCTAAAAATCTTCCATTCTTTGTTTGGCCATTGATATGTTCATTTGAATATCTATTTCTTTTATATTCCTTTTTATTGAATGAATTATTAGAAGGATGATATTCAGGATCTGTAAGGGATTTAGGATCGGTAGAACATTTAAATACATCCCAAGATGATTTTTTCTTAATAAAATCATCTGGATCTTTTAGATTAAAATGTATGAAGGAGTAAGATTTTTTAAGATTTCCATTATTATTGTCACTACTATTAGGTGAATAATGTGTTACTTTTTTACGAAATTTGAAACAATCTCCTAAATTTGATAAATTGATACTATCGAACGATTTTTTAATGTGTTTTTTAATATTTTCATTCGATGTTTGTTGTACTTTATTAGTATTGTAATTAGTATGAATTGATATATTGGATTTACGAGGACTTTTTAAATTCGAATGATTTGATTGGAGTGAGGTTGATTTGTTAATTATATAAGTTGAATTTATTGTTTTTCCAGAACTTGGATCTGATTTGTTTTGTGTATACCGACTGTTTTTAGATTCTGTTTGTGTATTTTTAAAGTTTGATTGAGAATGGCGTTTCAAAATACTATCCTTTGACATTCTTTGAGCTCTGAGGGAACTATCATAGGAAGAATATTTGAGAGAAGGTGAGGTTGTGGTGAAATGTTTTTCTGTTGAATTAATAGACTTGCTTGATTTATTTTTATGGTTGTTACTCGACTCAGAACTACTTATTTTTTTAATTTTATTTTTGACAGTTTTATGATTAAAATCTTTTAGCATTGACTTTTTGATAAACACAGATTCTGACTTATGTTTTCGAATACATTCAAAAGTATTTTTATGGATTTTTTTCGGTTCTGATTTCGATTGGTGGCTCTTAATATGATATGAGTTGATATTTTTTACATATTTATCTCCCTTAACAGTTTGTTTTTCCTTGTTACAAGTAAGGCTGTGTTTATTCGATTCCGAATTAGAACATTTACTAAAAAGATTTGTTCTCGTTGTATGTTTTTGTATACATTTAGGTTCCTCAACAGGATTTTTAGGTTCCGATCTTAGTTTTTGAAATGAGGAAGTCGGTTTTGATGTTGAATTTAAAGATTTCTCTGTTCCTAAATTTAATTTATAAGTAATTCTATCGATATCTTCATCTCGTATAAATACAGAAGGTGTGTCTGATTTGTTAATTGATTTTTCAAAACTATATCGAGGAATTTTCGAAACGAATTTTGAGCGATTGCTAAGAGGTTTGTCAGTTTTTCTTTTTCTTTGGTCAGTTTTGGAATCAACGCTATTATTAGTGTTACTGTTCCCTAAATCAACTTCACGTGAAGTTTCGTTAGATTTGTCAGGTATAAACTGTATGCCACTTATGTCATTGTTAATTTTATTGTCTCTCAGAACGTGTTTAGAGTTGAATTTATTAATTTTACTATTCAGTTGAGATGGATCTGGCAATGCTGTGTAAAAATTTAAATTTGATTCTGTATCCAAAAAAGTTTTTGAGGGTGACTCTGTTTTTTCATTTAAATAGCTTCCATTTTTGGATGGACCTGATCCATAGCTCACAAAATCTTTTTTCACGAATGGACTAGACTTTATAGTAAATGTGCACAAATTATTTTTATTTGTAACTGCCCTTATGTTATCTAACAAAGAATTTTCAATTGTTTCTTCTGCTTTAAATTTAACTTTTTCAAACCTAGCTTTTAATTCTTCAAAACTATTTGATTTTTCTATATTTGGATTGAGTGTGGATACTTCATTTCGGGGATCAGTGATATTATTTATGTTATCTTTATTGTTTCCAGATTGAATTTGATTTATTTCCATTACAGTATTCCCGTTCTCATTATTTTGTGTTTTATTTTTCAAAACATTTTTTAATTCTATATCAAAATTCTCTTTTAATAAGTTTGGATTTATGTTCTTTTTAAAAGTACGAATTTTATCCGTTTGTTTTTTCGGGGGTAACATTTTATTTTTTTCATTAAATTTGTCAATTTTTTGATTCTCAGGAGAATCAATTATAAATTTATGATAATTTCGATTTCTTTTTGGTAGAATTGGCGTAGAAGTAACGGCAGGTTTTTTATAATTTTCTAAATTTTCATCATTAGTAATTGTATACTTTTTACGAATGTGATTATTTTTAATTGAATTGATTGGACTAAAAATGTCCGGAATTTTTAATTTTTTAGGTTTAAATATAGTTGGTGTGTTGACATCTTTCGGTGACAATGGTTGATTAGATGGAGTTAAGTTTAATACTCTTTTTATAGATTGAGGTGTTTTTTTAGTTGTGCCCGATGTATCCGTGATGATTTTATCTTTGTAAATTTTAATTGGTGTTCTTTCCATTATATGAATAGCAAATCAATGTTAAACGATTTTGTGAGTAGTCAAAAAACAAATTTTAAAAAAAGAAGGAAATGAAGGCTGGAAAAAGAAAGGTTTCAGGTAAGGATACTTTTTTGGAATGATCAGGACGTAAGGATTTTTTTTTTCACACTGTCAAAATAATTGCTGATTCGGAATTTTTGTCTCTTTCACTGTAGACGTAAACCTTAAAAAATACAAAATTTATAAAAACAATTAGAGGGCAGGGCGCACAGCCAAGCCAGGACTAACACCTGAAAATGATGATCATGGAAGGTGATGATGTTGTTGTTGCTGCTTGTCGTTCTTGTGATTGCTGTTGTTGTTGTTGATGATGTTATTTTTTTGTTGTTGCTGTGGTTCTTGTTGTTAATGTTGTTGTTAGCGGTGATGGTGATGATGAGTTGCACCTTACAACTTACAATATTACATAAATCATGAATAAAAAAAAAAAAAATAAAATTTCNAATGAAATTTCGGAGGGGGGGTCTGGACGCCATGGACCCCCGCCCTGAGTACAGGCTTGCAACCAGGATTTTCCTTCGAGGAAAGGGAGTTCCAGGAAGGGGACTTTTATCTTTATTCAGTCAGTTTGTCTTGGTCAAGATTGCATCCCTCAGGAAAACTAAAAAGGGAAAGTTAGCTCGAAGATAAGATGTGCGCTAATCGTATAAAAGGTACTGTACAAATCATGATGTCTTTCATTCGGGTTAGGGACGTGTAACTCTGAAACGGGCCAATGGACGTGAGATCCACTGCATTTAAATCATCCTCACGGGTAGAGTCTATCTAGACTCAGCAGCATACTTCAAATCAGGGGCGGATACAGAGCAATCGGTGAGGGGGGCGATCAGGGCCGTTCAGAACTTTCCCGGGCCCGGGGACAAAGACCTGCTGCGGGCCCCTCTTTTGTGCACCTCTCATCTGATCCACATGTCAAGGCCCACCCCGGGCTGTAGTGCCATTTGGTAAGATAAGGGAAATAGCAGAAGTGATTTTTTTACAAAATTTTATTGAATAGCAAAAACTGAATTCTGATATTAGAAGCTTAGATGGCCAAAATATATTAATAATATTAGGTTCCAAACCGATCTGGACCTAAGAACCACAACAGTTACCATGCCAGCAAAGAATAGGTATAGGTGCAGAGAGTGGGCACTGATCAAAAGGTTGTGGCATGTTAGAATCAAGGAATATAACGCCCAACCCAAATACAATTGGAAAAAGTTGAAGTTAAAGAAGAAGAATTGAGATTGTAAGATAGGTATTACTTTAGCTTAACATCCTCAACGGGTGAGTTCACCTGAGCTGATGGTGTAAAATAACACAGAAAGCAACTCTACAATATTATTATGTTACTGATGTAATTATATTGAATTATATTGCAATGATTGACATGATTCTGGAGGCCCATGTCAATTATTAGCCTCCAAGAAAAGATGTATGATATGAAAATTCGAAATTTCAGCGGTAAACTAAATTGATTTAGAACTTCATCCGTCCCATCTGGCCACCATCGGAAACGATGATGCTACTATTGATTGCTTGACTGGGCCACTATAATATACATTTTAAGTGAGTGAGGTCTGTAGTTCACAGAAATACAGAATATAGGTATGCGTTAGCGTTCCACATATGTTTCAGAATAAAACCTATGCTCGGAGTAGTTTACAGGAATGTGTTTTTCTTCCATGACGTCAAATCAGGCCATGACGAGAACATTGTTCAGCTTCAACACGGGTAACTACGTACAGGGGATCTCATAAAAACACTGGTTATTATATACAGGGTGTCTTATAGACTATGGGGACTAGGGTGGTTGATATTACTATTGTAAAAACTGATGAAGCAGGAGACCAGGCCATCCCCCCTAATTTAGTTCCATTTAGTAATATAAACAATTTCCCAAAGTTTCAATTAGAAGGCAGTGCTCACTAAGCTTAAAAAAGCTCTGCAAAGCTTAAAAAAGCTCAGATAACCACATTGACCTCACCCAGCCTGGGTTGGGCTCTGGGGGCAATTACGGTCGGCCACGATTCATCTAATAAAATTTTTATGTGGTGTAGACGATATTTATGTGAAATAAAAATGCACACACATAATTATAGTGCCTATTGACCTCATTGACCTTATCCAGATATATACACATAGATAATATTCACATAGGAAAATGATACCCGAATGTGTTCAGTTTGCTTTAAAAAATACTTCTTAATTTAGAAAGTATATATCAATTTAAATACAAACACATTTTAATTAAAAGTTAAGAACATTCCATATTAATTAAAAGTTTTTTTTGGGCTTAACGTCTCTTTAACATCTATTGGTCATTCGAGACGGGGGTTTTACCCTCCATTCGCTGGAAACTTGCAAACTGGTTAACCCACATTGACCTCACCCAGCCTGGGTTGGACAGAAAAAATAGCCAGCATCACGAGGGCGCGAACCCACGTGGATACCTACATTGTACAAGCTCGTTGGACGTTGATTAACTTCAGTGATCTAACGGGGACTGATGTATTCAACGTGCCATAGACGCTGGCTAATTAAAAGTTCAGAAATGTTAATATTAATTATTGATATCCTGATAGGAAGATACCTCTTGTGAAGTGTATTCTTCATACAGCTCCTTCATTTTAACTCTACTGATAACTTCTTTTGGAGCCAATTTAAAAGCAACCCCGCCAGTGTCTATGGCACGTTGAATACACCAGTTCCCGTTCAACGTCCAGCGAGGTTGTTCTATCTGGGTGCCCACGTGGGTTCGAAAAAAAAAATGCCATGACGCATGACAGAATTTTTGACAATTTTTAATTAACGTATTTCTATTTAGTCTCAGAATTGGAAATTATTTAGGGGTCCGTGCCCCCCTCCCACTCAATGGGCTAAAAGACACTGCGGATCACCATTCATTTGATTTTTTTAAATTTTTTTACGTGATTAGGTATAATGAAATTTGAATGTAATATAATGTTCTTTAGAATAATTTCAACCAACGAAAAATGTGTATTTATCGAATTAAACTTTTTTTTTCGATGAGGCTTCGTGTTCACGCGTGTGAACATCGGTCGCACAGAATAAGTCAATTGTGTTCACGCGCGTGAACACATTGTCCATTATGTGTAAATATTAAAAAAAAATCTCTGCCAATGTGACACATGGACTTATTATTTTGTGGCTAAAAAATATAATATTTTACGTTTCAAGTAGAATCCAAAAAGAGCCAGCGTCTATGGTACCTTGAATAAACCAGTTCCCGATAGATCACTGAAATTAAGCAACGTCGGGCGTAGTAAGTACTTGGATGGGCGACCGCTTGGGAACACCACGTATCGTTGGCTCATTTGTCCGACCCAACCCAGGCTGGGTGAGGTCAATGTTGGTAGCTGGTTTGCAAGTTTCCAGCTAATGGAGGGTAAAACCCTCGTCTTGAATGACCAATAGATGTTAAAGAGATGTTAAGTTAAATTAAAAAAAAAAGCAACCCGTACTTAGGATACAATACAATTGCTTATGAACTAGAAATTTGGATTTCAATACTGAGTGTGTATATTTCACAAGCACTTACCCACAAATTTCAAAGGAGTATTTTCTAATGCTTCTTGAAAGTTCAATGTAAAATGAGCTCGTTTAAATTTTCTTTGGTTTCGTTTTCTACTCATTTTATCTGTCATATACATTTTATCCTCTCAATCTGAAAATGAAAATAATAAGGAAATGTTTGTTGAGTAGGTAGATATAGCTTCTTCACAATTTCACCTCTGTATAGGTATTTATATTTTACACATCGTCACCTTATTTCAGAAGGGGTCTAAATCGAAATTTTTCAAAATCGGGTTTTTTGTCCCATATAATGTAAAATATCAAGGCGCGTCCTACGGTATGATCAGAATTGAGTTAGCTCTTACAGTTGTCGCTAGAGAGCTCCCTTCTTCAGAGAGCCAATTTTATTTGTTTCTATACTGTCTTTAATTTGTTTATAGCATGGGGGATCATTATAGACTTTGGTTCATTTCNAATTATTTTTATTTTAACTTTCAGTCAGCGTGCATTCTTCCAGACACCTATTCAAATTATTTTTATTTTAACTTTCAGTCAGCGTGCATTCTTCCAGACACCTATTCAAATTATTTTTATTTTAACTTTCAGTCAGCGTGCATTCTTCCAGACACCTATTCAAATTATTTTTATTTTAACTTTCAGTCAGCGTGCATTCTTCCAGACACCTATTCAAATTATTTTTATTTTAACTTTCAGTCAGCGTGCATTCTTCCAGACACCTATTCAAATTATTTTTATTTTAACTTTCAGTCAGCGTGCATTCTTCCAGACACCTATTCAAATTATTTTTATTTTAACTTTCAGTCAGCGTGCATTCTTCCAGACACCTATTCAAATTATTTTTATTTTAACTTTCAGTCAGCGTGCATTCTTCCAGACACCTATTCAAATTATTTTTATTTTAACTTTCAGTCAGCGTGCATTCTTCCAGACACCTATTCAAATTATTTTTATTTTAACTTTCAGTCAGCGTGCATTCTTCCAGACACCTATTCAAATTATTTTTATTTTAACTTTCAGTCAGCGTGCATTCTTCCAGACACCTATTCAAATTATTTTTATTTTAACTTTCAGTCAGCGTGCATTCTTCCAGACACCTATTCAAATTATTTTTATTTTAACTTTCAGTCAGCGTGCATTCTTCCAGACACCTATTCAAATTATTTTTATTTTAACTTTCAGTCAGCGTGCATTCTTCCAGACACCTATTCAAATTATTTTTATTTTAACTTTCAGTCAGCGTGCATTCTTCCAGACACCTATTCAAATTATTTTTATTTTAACTTTCAGTCAGCGTGCATTCTTCCAGACACCTATTCAAATTATTTTTATTTTAACTTTCAGTCAGCGTGCATTCTTCCAGACACCTATTCAAATTATTTTTATTTTAACTTTCAGTCAGCGTGCATTCTTCCAGACACCTATTCAAATTATTTTTATTTTAACTTTCAGTCAGCGTGCATTCTTCCAGACACCTATTCAAATTATTTTTATTTTAACTTTCAGTCAGCGTGCATTCTTCCAGACACCTATTCAAATTATTTTTATTTTAACTTTCAGTCAGCGTGCATTCTTCCAGACACCTATTCAAATTATTTTTATTTTAACTTTCAGTCAGCGTGCATTCTTCCAGACACCTATTCAAATTATTTTTATTTTAACTTTCAGTCAGCGTGCATTCTTCCAGACACCTATTCAAATTATTTTTATTTTAACTTTCAGTCAGCGTGCATTCTTCCAGACACCTATTCAAATTATTTTTATTTTAACTTTCAGTCAGCGTGCATTCTTCCAGACACCTATTCAAATTATTTTTATTTTAACTTTCAGTCAGCGTGCATTCTTCCAGACACCTATTCAAATTATTTTTATTTTAACTTTCAGTCAGCGTGCATTCTTCCAGACACCTATTCAAATTATTTTTATTTTAACTTTCAGTCAGCGTGCATTCTTCCAGACACCTATTCAAATTATTTTTATTTTAACTTTCAGTCAGCGTGCATTCTTCCAGACACCTATTCAAATTATTTTTATTTTAACTTTCAGTCAGCGTGCATTCTTCCAGACACCTATTCAAATTATTTTTATTTTAACTTTCAGTCAGCGTGCATTCTTCCAGACACCTATTCAAATTATTTTTATTTTAACTTTCAGTCAGCGTGCATTCTTCCAGACACCTATTCAAATTATTTTTATTTTAACTTTCAGTCAGCGTGCATTCTTCCAGACACCTATTCAAATTATTTTTATTTTAACTTTCAGTCAGCGTGCATTCTTCCAGACACCTATTCAAATTATTTTTATTTTAACTTTCAGTCAGCGTGCATTCTTCCAGACACCTATTCAAATTATTTTTATTTTAACTTTCAGTCAGCGTGCATTCTTCCAGACACCTATTCAAATTATTTTTATTTTAACTTTCAGTCAGCGTGCATTCTTCCAGACACCTATTCAAATTATTTTTATTTTAACTTTCAGTCAGCGTGCATTCTTCCAGACACCTATTCAAATTATTTTTATTTTAACTTTCAGTCAGCGTGCATTCTTCCAGACACCTATTCAAATTATTTTTATTTTAACTTTCAGTCAGCGTGCATTCTTCCAGACACCTATTCAAATTATTTTTATTTTAACTTTCAGTCAGCGTGCATTCTTCCAGACACCTATTCAAATTATTTTTATTTTAACTTTCAGTCAGCGTGCATTCTTCCAGACACCTATTCAAATTATTTTTATTTTAACTTTCAGTCAGCGTGCATTCTTCCAGACACCTATTCAAATTATTTTTATTTTAACTTTCAGTCAGCGTGCATTCTTCCAGACACCTATTCAAATTATTTTTATTTTAACTTTCAGTCAGCGTGCATTCTTCCAGACACCTATTCAAATTATTTTTATTTTAACTTTCAGTCAGCGTGCATTCTTCCAGACACCTATTCAAATTATTTTTATTTTAACTTTCAGTCAGCGTGCATTCTTCCAGACACCTATTCAAATTATTTTTATTTTAACTTTCAGTCAGCGTGCATTCTTCCAGACACCTATTCAAATTATTTTTATTTTAACTTTCAGTCAGCGTGCATTCTTCCAGACACCTATTCAAATTATTTTTATTTTAACTTTCAGTCAGCGTGCATTCTTCCAGACACCTATTCAAATTATTTTTATTTTAACTTTCAGTCAGCGTGCATTCTTCCAGACACCTATTCAAATTATTTTTATTTTAACTTTCAGTCAGCGTGCATTCTTCCAGACACCTATTCAAATTATTTTTATTTTAACTTTCAGTCAGCGTGCATTCTTCCAGACACCTATTCAAATTATTTTTATTTTAACTTTCAGTCAGCGTGCATTCTTCCAGACACCTATTCAAATTATTTTTATTTTAACTTTCAGTCAGCGTGCATTCTTCCAGACACCTATTCAAATTATTTTTATTTTAACTTTCAGTCAGCGTGCATTCTTCCAGACACCTATTCAAATTATTTTTATTTTAACTTTCAGTCAGCGTGCATTCTTCCAGACACCTATTCAAATTATTTTTATTTTAACTTTCAGTCAGCGTGCATTCTTCCAGACACCTATTCAAATTATTTTTATTTTAACTTTCAGTCAGCGTGCATTCTTCCAGACACCTATTCAAATTATTTTTATTTTAACTTTCAGTCAGCGTGCATTCTTCCAGACACCTATTCAAATTATTTTTATTTTAACTTTCAGTCAGCGTGCATTCTTCCAGACACCTATTCAAATTATTTTTATTTTAACTTTCAGTCAGCGTGCATTCTTCCAGACACCTATTCAAATTATTTTTATTTTAACTTTCAGTCAGCGTGCATTCTTCCAGACACCTATTCAAATTATTTTTATTTTAACTTTCAGTCAGCGTGCATTCTTCCAGACACCTATTCAAATTATTTTTATTTTAACTTTCAGTCAGCGTGCATTCTTCCAGACACCTATTCAAATTATTTTTATTTTAACTTTCAGTCAGCGTGCATTCTTCCAGACACCTATTCAAATTATTTTTATTTTAACTTTCAGTCAGCGTGCATTCTTCCAGACACCTATTCAAATTATTTTTATTTTAACTTTCAGTCAGCGTGCATTCTTCCAGACACCTATTCAAATTATTTTTATTTTAACTTTCAGTCAGCGTGCATTCTTCCAGACACCTATTCAAATTATTTTTATTTTAACTTTCAGTCAGCGTGCATTCTTCCAGACACCTATTCAAATTATTTTTATTTTAACTTTCAGTCAGCGTGCATTCTTCCAGACACCTATTCAAATTATTTTTATTTTAACTTTCAGTCAGCGTGCATTCTTCCAGACACCTATTCAAATTATTTTTATTTTAACTTTCAGTCAGCGTGCATTCTTCCAGACACCTATTCAAATTATTTTTATTTTAACTTTCAGTCAGCGTGCATTCTTCCAGACACCTATTCAAATTATTTTTATTTTAACTTTCAGTCAGCGTGCATTCTTCCAGACACCTATTCAAATTATTTTTATTTTAACTTTCAGTCAGCGTGCATTCTTCCAGACACCTATTCAAATTATTTTTATTTTAACTTTCAGTCAGCGTGCATTCTTCCAGACACCTATTCAAATTATTTTTATTTTAACTTTCAGTCAGCGTGCATTCTTCCAGACACCTATTCAAATTATTTTTATTTTAACTTTCAGTCAGCGTGCATTCTTCCAGACACCTATTCAAATTATTTTTATTTTAACTTTCAGTCAGCGTGCATTCTTCCAGACACCTATTCAAATTATTTTTATTTTAACTTTCAGTCAGCGTGCATTCTTCCAGACACCTATTCAAATTATTTTTATTTTAACTTTCAGTCAGCGTGCATTCTTCCAGACACCTATTCAAATTATTTTTATTTTAACTTTCAGTCAGCGTGCATTCTTCCAGACACCTATTCAAATTATTTTTATTTTAACTTTCAGTCAGCGTGCATTCTTCCAGACACCTATTCAAATTATTTTTATTTTAACTTTCAGTCAGCGTGCATTCTTCCAGACACTTATTCAAATAATTTTTATTTTAACTTTCAGTCAGCGTGCATTCTTCCAGATACATGTTGAAATTATTCTTATTTTAACTTTCAGTCAGCGTGTATTCTTCCAGACACCTATTCAAATTATTTTTATTTTAGCTTTCAGTCAGCGTGCATTCTTCCAGACACTTATTCAAATAATTTTTATTTTAACTTTCAGTCAGCGTGCATTCGATAGCAACTCCCATTGGTGCAATCCTAACAGGACCCTTAATGGACGAGTTTGGCAGGAAAGCAACACTTCAATTATCGATTATTCCGATGGTGTTAGGATGGGTGCTCATTAGTGTTGCACCAAATGCTATTCTACTGATTCTAGGAAGGCTGTTAGCGGGATTTGCTGTTGGAATGGGACCTGCTCCCAGTCAGGTAATTAAATATTTTAATTATTATTATTTAACTCTTTATTGAATTAAATTTTATATAAAGATAGTGAAAGGAAAGGGAGAAAAATGGGGGAATTAAAGTATAAAGAGAGAGAGAGAGAAAAAAAATAATTCAAAGGGCGGGGTTAATTCCTGAGGAAGTCTCTTCCACCCAACTCATACAATAGCCGGGGGACAACCCCGGCTAAAAAATCGAAAACCAATGGTATCACGAGATTCAGCATAAAAAACTCGACTGATTTGATGTATTACACTCTTGGTTTTATCATTTTTATTCCGAAAAAAAATCAATGATTGGGCGGTTTTGATCAGAGATCCGTTTGATCAAAGTATCGAGTGAGGAGTCGACTGTGTGTAGAATTTGTATATTAAATAAAAAATAGGGGTTTCAATTTAAAAATCGAAAGTTGGTGTCTGTTTTTCCACATTTGAGACACCCTGTAAAAATTTCAATTACGCCAAAAAATAGATTAATTTGTGGTAAAACTACATATAAAATTTCAAGTCTCTATCTTTAGCCGTTAAAAATAAAAAAATCCGTTGCGGGACTTTTCGAACACTCTGTATACACTATTTAGATAGATCTTGTGCCGCGCGGTACCGCGCGATCATCTCAACATAGCCTAATATATACTTTAAAAAATTATGACTAGTCATTCCAGGGTTACAAATTCGAATCCGGGATCGGACAAAGAAAATTTAGAATATATGTACTAATTGTTTAGCTAAAACGGTAAGAGATATCAAACATTGATGCTAATAGACCCCCCTCCCAAAAAATATATAATGAGACCCCGGAAATTAAAAAATGTCGAGCCCTTTACGGCCGATTCGACTTTTTGATTTTTGTATCGAATAATATTGGTACTGGAGGGGACATGATTCTAAAGCGACAAACGAAATAGGCGCAGAATTCTGGACATCAGATAAATTAACAGAACTCAAAAATGTTAAATATTTTTCAAATATAAGCAAATTTTTCTTCGGTCAAATTTTACAAATTCTAACCTGGGCGAAGCACGAGGCACAGCTGCTAGTTGCTTATAAGGAAGATATACCATGGCTGAATGACCAAAGCTGGATGTAGAACAACGTGCAAATATAGCGTCTCTTCTTGGGTGTTTGTGTTTATTTTTATAAGAGCCGTGGGTAGGCACCTACCTTTAAAACTATATTAAATATAGTTAGTTGAGTAAAAAAACCGGTCAGCCAGCGTCTATGGCACGTTGAATACACCAGTTCCAATTCGATCACCGAATTTAAGCAACGTCCAGTGCGGTTGTACCATTCGCGGCCTCGTAATGCTGGTTATTTTTCTCGCCCAACCCAGGCTGGGTGAGGTCAATGTGAGTAGCTGGTCCGCAAGTTTCCAGCGAATGGAAGGTAAAACCGCCGTCTCGGTTTTCTTTAAAACGGTTTTCTTGTTTTTCTAAAATTGCGCGCTGGTTCAATTGGAATTTATAGACACCCGGTATACGTATACCTCAAAAATGATTTGTTTTTTGTTTGTTCGGCTCATCAACTTGCGACAATTTCAAATAATAACATCACTTTTTACTTTAAATAAGCTTTCTTCGAAAAATTGGGATTTTTTTTTTGTTTTGTAAAGTCAAAGGCCGGAGGTTTCCAAATCTATATCTAAAGATTATCGCCAATAGAAAATTCTCAAAATTTTATTTTAGTCTAGTACGGTTTTCCGTACCATTTATTGTTATTTGTTTTTGGATGTTTCCACTGTGCTAATGAGCAGGGACGTAACTAGGGGGGGGGGAGCAAACGGGGCGGCTGCGGGCTACTTGGAGCGCCAAAAATACTTTATTGCTTTCTGGCCGTCCATGAGGGCAGATGAACTGGGCGAGTGACGGGCGCGGTTGGACAAGTCACCAGGAAGATCCCCTCCAGCGCTCCTTATGCTACATCATTGCCGCCCGGAATAGAAATGGGTAGGAGCCGTTTTTTTCGAAGAATATTTCTTACAGCTCAAGTTTACTGAACTGAACTGTTCTGCCATATAAGATCATCTTTCTCCATAAAGTTCACTTTACCCATCAGTCCCTTATTACTTTTGACTTTCTTTGAACTTGGTTCTATATAAAGGTCACCATTTGGCCCCGGGTGGCTTAATAGGGCCAAAAAAACTGATCAGCTAATTATTAATACTCTGGTTTTCTCTGTACCATAAATCTCCACTGTTGGCCCAATGGGGCCAAAAATTAGCTAATTCTATAAACATAATGGATATTCATACCAAATTTGATCAAAAGTTTACAAGAGTTATATTGGTAAAAAAGACAAAGAGTTAAACAAACAAACAAAAAATATTAGTGTTAAAGCCAGATCTCATTTAAGGACCGAAGTGTCAGTAACAGTGCTCTCTGACGCCGTACCGTGAGCCGTACGGGGGGGGGGTTCAAAGGATTGACAGCCAAACTGAAAATGATGATCATGGAAGGTGATGTTGTTGTTGTTGATGATGTTGTTACTGTTGCTGTTAATGATGTTGTTATTGTTGTTGATGATGATGATATTGTTGTTGTTGATGATGTAGATGTTGTTGTTGATGATGTTGTTGTTGGTGGTGAAGATGATGATGATGAGTTACACCTTACAATATTAGGTAAGTCATGCATAAAAAAAATGAAATTTCGGGGTCTGGACCCCATGGACCCCCCTGGGTACGGCCTTGTTCATTTGGATCAGCCGCTTGTAGTAGCATGAGCTTATAGTTGCTCCAAAGGTCGATCGCCCTTGGGCCCTTTTTAATTGACAATAACTCAGACAATGGTACCAGAACATACCGATTATTGGTGTATCTGGTTATTTTATATTGTTGATTATTTTTTTTTAAACTAGTGGGAAGGGTGCTTAGCCCAGGTGCTGACCAGCCTAGTTACGTCCCTGCTAATGAGCAGTTGCTCCATTACTTGCGTGTGACATATCTAGCACTGCCAAGTTACAACAGTTTGGCAGTTGTTAGGTTTGTAGGTTCTCACAAAACAGTAATTCGATTTTCATTATTACGGAGAATACTTTTCATAAATTTCAAGTTAATATTTCAATTACTCCCAACTTCACCTAATGTATCTTCCGATGTGTCGGGGTAGCTTATCCTACCTTTTGTATTTTGGTGTCGCTTTTGGTTTAAGTGTCACTCAGGTTCATGGTAAGTACATTTACTCAGACAAAGTTTTATTAAATTACTCTTAACTTCACCTAATATATCTTCCGATGTGTCGGGGTAGCTTATCCTACCTTTTGTTTTTTGGTGTCGCTTTTGGTTTGAGTGTCACTCTGGTTATGCTGAATCTCGTGGTACCATTGGTTTTTGATTTTTTACACTTTTTATACCCGGTGAGGGTAAAATTTCATTTTTGAAAGTTTAACATCAAACAAAAATGAATTTCTACCCTNGTTTAAACCAAACACCCTGTATTTAGTTTAAACCAAACACCCTGTATTTAGTTTAAACCAAACACCCTGTATTTAGTTTAAACCAAACACCCTGTATTTAGTTTAAACCAAACACCCTGTATTTAGTTTAAACCAAACACCCTGTATTTAGTTTAAACCAAACACCCTGTATTTAGTTTAAACCAAACACCCTGTATTTAGTTTAAACCAAACACCCTGTATTTAGTTTAAACCAAACACCCTGTATTTAGTTTAAACCAAACACCCTGTATTTAGTTTAAACCAAACACCCTGTATTTAGTTTAAACCAAACACCCTGTATTTAGTTTAAACCAAACACCCTGTATTTAGTTTAAACCAAACACCCTGTATTTAGTTTAAACCAAACACCCTGTATTTAGTTTAAACCAAACACCCTGTATTTAGTTTAAACCAAACACCCTGTATTTAGTTTAAACCAAACACCCTGTATTTAGTTTAAACCAAACACCCTGTATTTAGTTTAAACCAAACACCCTGTATTTAGTTTAAACCAAACACCCTGTATTTAGTTTAAACCAAACACCCTGTATTTAGTTTAAACCAAACACCCTGTATTTAGTTTAAACCAAACACCCTGTATTTAGTTTAAACCAAACACCCTGTATTTAGTTTAAACCAAACACCCTGTATTTAGTTTAAACCAAACACCCTGTATTTAGTTTAAACCAAACACCCTGTATTTAGTTTAAACCAAACACCCTGTATTTAGTTTAAACCAAACACCCTGTATTTAGTTTAAACCAAACACCCTGTATTTAGTTTAAACCAAACACCCTGTATTTAGTTTAAACCAAACACCCTGTATTTAGTTTAAACCAAACACCCTGTATTTAGTTTAAACCAAACACCCTGTATTTAGTTTAAACCAAACACCCTGTATTTAGTTTAAACCAAACACCCTGTATTTAGTTTAAACCAAACACCCTGTATTTAGTTTAAACCAAACACCCTGTATTTAGTTTAAACCAAACACCCTGTATTTAGTTTAAACCAAACACCCTGTATTTAGTTTAAACCAAACACCCTGTATTTAGTTTAAACCAAACACCCTGTATTTAGTTTAAACCAAACACCCTGTATTTAGTTTAAACCAAACACCCTGTATTTAGTTTAAACCAAACACCCTGTATTTAGTTTAAACCAAACACCCTGTATTTAGTTTAAACCAAACACCCTGTATTTAGTTTAAACCAAACACCCTGTATTTAGTTTAAACCAAACACCCTGTATTTAGTTTAAACCAAACACCCTGTATTTAGTTTAAACCAAACACCCTGTATTTAGTTTAAACCAAACACCCTGTATTTAGTTTAAACCAAACACCCTGTATTTAGTTTAAACCAAACACCCTGTATTTAGTTTAAACCAAACACCCTGTATTTAGTTTAAACCAAACACCCTGTATTTAGTTTAAACCAAACACCCTGTATTTAGTTTAAACCAAACACCCTGTATTTAGTTTAAACCAAACACCCTGTATTTAGTTTAAACCAAACACCCTGTATTTAGTTTAAACCAAACACCCTGTATTTAGTTTAAACCAAACACCCTGTATTTAGTTTAAACCAAACACCCTGTATTTAGTTTAAACCAAACACCCTGTATTTAGTTTAAACCAAACACCCTGTATTTAGTTTAAACCAAACACCCTGTATTTAGTTTAATCCAAACACCCTGTATTTAGTTTAAACCAAACGCCCTGTATTTAGTTAAAACCAAACATCCCGTATTTAGTTTAAACCAAACACCTTGTATTTAAACCAAACATTGTGTATTTGGTTTAAACCAAACGCCCTGTATTTAATTTAAACCAAGCACCCTGTATTTGGTTTAAACCAAACACCCTGTATTTAATTTAAACCAAACACCCTGTATTTGGTTTAAACCAAACACCTTTTTGGTTGCAGAAGGTAATGAGCGTTATATTCTAGTACTAATTAGCTAATTACCCCACTATCTATTAGGTCTACCGAGTATAGGGTATCTTAAAAAGCGAAGCCTAATATCTTGGGAAGTGGGTATCATATTGGCATTGCATTCGAGGAACCGGGATCAATTGCTTGTGATCTCGGGGTGTACTCATACTCAGCCTCTTGAGGATGATTGACTTCAATGTGAGTATTTACTACGAGAAACATTACTAGAGGGCGGGGTCTGTAAGTGCTTGTGATCTCGGGGTGTACTCATAGTCAGCCTCGTCAGGATGATTGACTTCAGTGTGAGTATTTACTAGGAGAAACATTAACAAAGGGTGGAGTCTGTAAGTGCTTGTGATCTCGGGGTGTACTCATACTCAGCCTCGTGAGGATGATTGACTTCAATGTGAGTATTTACTAGGGGAAACATTACCAGAGGGCGAGTTCTGTAAGTGCTTGTGATCTCGGGGTGTACTCATACTCAGCCTCGTGAGGATGATTGACTTCAATGTGAGTATTTACTAGGCGAAACATTACCAGAAGGCGGGGTCTGTAAGTGATTGTGATCTCGGGGTGTACTCATACTCAGCCTCTGAGTATTTACTGGGGGAAACATTACCAGAGTAAAGATTTGGTTTGGGAGAATATTCAAGAGATATATGTCTTAGGAATACTGTGATACCCTAAAAATATGTGTTGAGGCCGTTGAGCCTTAGGTATCACAAAGAAAAATTGATAAAGCTAAAACACGGCACTTGTTTATTTATTCCAAACGCAAATCTTTTCCTGGTTGTTTTAAAATTTTGGACAATTTCTAATGAAGCCCCAGGGGTACAACTTAGAAATCTTCTATTGATTTTGTATTTTTGAAAAGTGTAATAAAATTAATTATTTTGGAATTTACTTGAGATCGGTACCCAGAACAGGGCCCGAGTTAATTCAAATTGAAATTGAGGTTTTTAAATAATTTTTCAATCATAATTTTTTGCCTGTGTGAGATTGAAGTCTCAAGTTTGGGATGATTGAATGTCTTTCAAACGATAAGTATCAATTTGAAAAGAAAAGCTGGTTTGACCCTAAATGGAGCTCACATCTGGATTATAATTATTTAAAAGTTCTAAAACACTGAAATATACTTGTTGTTTACTTCGAGAAAGAGAGCATATCTCTTTTTTCAAATTTTTAACAAATATATAGAGCTGCGCCTCAGCAAAGGTATAAGAAAGAAAGCTCAACTTCAACCTGGAATAATTTCGGTCCTTTTTTGAGTACTCATCTTAAATAAATGTCAAAATGCTTTCATTTTTCAATAATGCTTTACAACAACGGTTCAAATATTTCAAAGATGACTCCCCCCTGGGCCTCCCCTGAAAGAACATGTTTCACCGTTTTTCGAAATTTGAAACCTTTCACAAGATATTGAGGTTCCTTTTTCTTGGGACACACTGTATAATATTGAACCAAAAATTTCCACAGTTGTTTACCATTTACCACATGCTCGTTGCCAAAAACTGGAGGGTCGCATGACTGTGTGACGTTCATTATTTTATGAAAATATAGGTATGTGCTCGTATATACAAGATATAGGGGAGGGTTGTATAACTGCGTGACGTTCATTATTTTATGAAAATATATGTGCTCGTACATACAAGATATAGGGGAGAGTTGCATGACTGCGTGACGTTCATTATTTTATGAAAATATATGTGCTCGTACATACAAGATATAGGGGAGGGTTGCATGACTGCGTGACGTTCATTATTTTATGAAAATATATGTGCTCTACATACAAGATATAGGGGAGGATCGCATGACTGCGTGACGTTCATTATTTTATGAAAATATATGTGTTCGTACATACAAGATATAGGGGAGGGTTGCATGACTGCGTGAAAGTTAAGGGGTGTTGCCTGATCATGCTGGGACGTACTAGATACTTGCTACTTGTATAGAACAGTAGTCAGAAAGTTAAGCGGTGTTGCCTGATCATGCTGGGACGTAATAGGTACTGGCTAATTGTATAGAACAGTAGTCAGAAAGTTAATGGGTGTTGCCTAATCATGTTGGGACGTACTAGATACTTGCTACTTGTATAGAACAGTAGTCAGAAAGTTAAGCGGTGTTGCCTGATCATGCTGGGACGTATTAGATACTGGCTAATTGTATAGAACAGTAGTCAGAAAGTTAATGGGTGTTGCCTGATCATGCTGGGAC
The DNA here is from genome assembly GCA_012654025.1 of Pachypsylla venusta. Classification (NCBI taxonomy): domain Eukaryota; kingdom Metazoa; phylum Arthropoda; class Insecta; order Hemiptera; family Aphalaridae; genus Pachypsylla; species Pachypsylla venusta. Next base: position 15,635,089 of record CM022882.1, read on the forward strand.
GTACTAGTTATACTCGCTACTTGTATAGAATAGTAGTCAGAAAGTTAATGGGTGTTGCCTGATCACGCTGGGACGTACTGGGTACTTGCTACTTGTATACCACGCATTTTGTTCTGCAATACTAGGGTTTTGCTTAAACAATTATTTTGACAGTCTACGACAATGAATTGACAAAACTATTTCATACTGAATTTCAGGTAGATTTCCTGAGCCTCAATTTGGCTGCGGATCTTTCAGTGGTAATAATGTTCCAGAATGGAGTTTTAATGTAATTCCTGGATTGCCAGTTGATGATAGAAGTCTCTTTTATCTCAAAAAAGAACTAAATAGGGTTTATGGAGACTTCATGGCCGAGACCAAAGTCGATAATATTCAGAATTTTAATATGTAAGTCTGATAGTTCCGAATTGTTTTTACTATTATACTATTAACGTTCCGTCAGTTTTGTTTCGCCCCTAATGGCCAACAAATACACAGAGTAATGGCCGTGTTATCCATGTGAAAAATCATAGTGTTAAAACTAGACATGACTATGTTCGGACTGCAGTTCTGTCGATTTATTTTCACTGACCATTTTGTTAGGTATTCTACAAAATTACCAGTAAATCTCTGAAATTAGGAAAAATAAACACTAGTTTTACTAGTGACATTGGTAATTGTATGTAATTGCAGGTGATTGTATAAAATTAGCTTTTATTTAGTTTTACACTAACAGAATGGTGGCAATTAGATATTTTGTAAATCTATTTTTTTCGAAAATAATCCTAAAGATTTGAATTTTCTTTATCCCATGAAATTTATAAATATAATAAAAGTGAAAAATATACTTAGATACTAAATAATCAAATTGAAATTGATAGAGGCAGTGACAATATTTTATTTAAAAAAGTGTTAGACATAGGCAGTAATTTTCATTTTGATTATTTTTGAAGTTATACTTCTTTAGGCGCGTTATGAAAAAATGATAAGAGTGAAATTTTAAGATGCGCGCGCAACTGTGACACCTGTAACACAAAATTATGTAAAAAAAAAAAAAAAAAAAAATGACCGCATCAGTGTAACACAAAATAAACTCAGACCCCTTCAACTATAGACGTCATTCATTTAAAGGGCCAACAGCTTTATGTACTACTCGTGTTTTTTTTCATAACGCGTAACTCTCATAATTTTTCATAACGCGCCTAAAGAAGTATAACTTATGGATCTATTTTTATACATAAAAATAGACCCATTTCAAATTTGTATACACAGTTAAAAGTTAATATCGAATGACCACGGATTCCGCCAAACCTGGGCCAAGAGGGGAACCATTTACATAGCAAGTAATGGAAAAAAGATACCATTTCATAACTTTGACAACTATAGGTATTTGAAATTCAAAAATAAAATACTCGAACAAGATTCATGCAACACC
>CM022882.1:15687511-15742110 GCA_012654025.1 Pachypsylla venusta
GTATATTATGATTTTTCGGCCCAACTTAAACTAGATATTATGATTTTTCTGCCCATCTTACACTAGATAAAAATATTTTTCACCCGTAACTTAAAAAAAACAGGTGTGAACATCGCTCAACTTTCCTTATCTATAATCCTTAACAATATATTACTCTTCAATCTTACCTATTCTTCAATTTCTTGTATGAAATTGATATGAATAGGCACTAAATTTTAAGTTCTAGCTCTTTCCATTCTGATTTTAGGCAGGACCGCCAAAAAGAGGACACCAACCTCTAATTAGCGGCTAAAAATATATTACACTTCAACCTAAGTTGTATTATTCAATTTCTTGTATGAAATTAATATGAATAATTGAATAAGCACCAAGTTTAAAGTTCTAGCTTTCATTTTAAGCGAAAACGCTGAAAAGCGGCTAACCGTCGACGGTATATTCGATTTCCACCAAAAGCTTATTTTTCCGTTCATGGCATAAAGCTGACAAACATACCAAATTCATGTCTCTNTCTTTCCATTCTGGTTTTAAGTGGAACCGCCAAAAAGCGGCCTTCAACCGCTAATTAGCGGCCAACAATATATTACACTTCAAACTAATTTGTATTTTTCAATTTCTTATATGAAATTCGTATGGATTGGCATCAAATTTCAAGTTCTAATAGCTCTTTCCATTCTGGTTTTAGGCGGAACCGCAAAAAAGCGGCCTTCAACCGCTAATTAGCGGCTAACAATATAATTATTATACTTCAATCTAAGTTGTATTTTTTAATTTCTGATATGAAATTGTTATGAATAGCGACAAACAATATTTTATACTTCAACCTAAGTTTTTCAATTTCTTGTATGAAATTGATATGAATAGGCATCAAATTTCAAGTTCTATCTCCTTCCATTCTGGTTTTAGGTGGAACCTCCAAAAAGCGGTCTTTAACCGCTGATTAGCGGCCAACAATATATTACACTTCAACCTAAGTTATATTTTGCAATTTCTTGTATGAAATTGATATGAATAGGCACCAAGTTTAAAGTCTAACTATTACCCTTCCTATTTTAAGCAGGATATGCGAAAACCGCTAAAAAGCGACATAAAACCGCCAACGGTATAATCGATTTCCACCAAAAGCTGATTTTACCGTTCATGTCCTTTGGGTCCGTTTGCAGATATTTTATGTTGACAAAATTTAACACGTAGATACTTATGTACAATTATGATAATGAGGGGACAAGAGCATCCGAAAAGTTTTTTTTTCTTTTACGAGACGAGAAATTTCTCGTATTTTCACGAGACGAGACGAGAAATTTTTTTCGTCTCGCGTCCATAACTATATTCAGCATAATCGATGTGAATTCTCTGGAATGGAAAATTTGTTTGAGGCAAGTATGAAAGTGAACTTACTCGGGCATTGTTGGATTGGGCTTGGCATGCAGGGCAAGATTTTACATAATTCTCTATAGCTTTGCACGGAACCAAACATAACTGTGCGCCAAAGCTTTCATTCGCACAATGATAGGTTGCTCTTCATGCAGCAATTTAAGAATTTCATCTCTCATGTTTTCTGGAATTATATAGATCTCAGCAAGCACTCGACATATTCCATAATTTTTGAGAGAATCTTATCTTCATTTAAGTATTATTGATAACTGTGTGAGTCGTTATTTCCAACTCCTTGAATCCTAAATAAGTTTCATTAAAAGTTTTGTTGCTACTCAATGGCAATCTCGAGAGAGCATATGGAACTGTAATTTGAGTACCTTTTTTGTACTTAATTGTATAATCAAAATTTGACAATATTAAACTCAAACGCTGTAGTCTTGCGGATGGCAACATAGGCACAGCCTTGTCTTCACCAAATAATATGACCAAAGCCTTATTGTCTCTGACCAAAATAAATTTTCTTCCACTAAGGTATTTGGAAAAATATTGAACGCCATAAATTACTCCCAAAGCTTCTCTCTGCACTTGAGAATATTTTTTTTTTCTGCAGCTGATAATGTCTTACTTGTAAAACAAATCGGACGAATGACTCCATCACCATAATCATGGCCCAACATCGCTCCAATATCATAATTTGAATATCATATTGTGATTCACATTGCATCACTAAAAGTTTTAAATCATTAACTTTTAAATAAATAAGAACAAAACACTTACCAAAAACACTATTTATAATTATTTATAAAGATACTAGTATAAAGATTTGAAACTAGTTTCTTTATAAATAATTATAAATAGTGTTTATGGTAAATGTTTTGTTTATATTTATTTAAAAGTTAATATTTTTAACACTTATAATTAACATGTTATTCAAAGATTTAGATTTTAAATCATTGAATGGAACAAAACATTATGTCTCTCCAAGAGAAGTTTACTACATTGGAATGCTTTTGTACATTTTTCAGTGAAATTCCATTTCACATTTCAATCTAATATGTATAAATGAGATAGTCACTCACATGTCACTCATCGCGATATCTCCGCACTGGTACGTCTTACGAGGCTGAAATTTGGTATGCACGTCCCACTTAGGTCTTTTATGCGCACTAAGGAAGGACTTTTTAATATTCCAACTGGAATATAGATTTTTTTATATTCAAGCCGCGGGGGAAAAAGACGCGTCCATATAATATTATCACCTTTTCATCACTGTTTCTTTGTACCTGAAATTTGGTATTGTGCTGCTCCGTGTGCTCTTTCCCAAAAATCAATGGCGCGGGGTAAAGTAATATTTTTTTTTTAAATTAATTATGTTGATATATGGATATGAAATAAATGTGGTTGACTCTCATCTAAAGACTGAATTAAATACAATTCAGTCAGTGGACGATGAGAGTAATGGATGATGATGATTATGGTGATGATAATGATTATGGTGATGATGATGATTATGGTGATGACAATGATTATGGTGATGATAATGATTATGGTAATGATGATAAAAACTATAATGATTATAGTAGTGATAATAGAAGATGAGAGTAATGGATGATGATTATTGTAGTGATAATAATTATGATGATAATGATCATTATATTGATATTAATGATATTACAGTAAAACAATATTGATTTTGGCCTATAGAATATAGGTAAGTTGGTGTAGGTTAGGGAGTGTTTATTAAATTTAATATTTCATTGAATTCTGGTGAACGAATGAAATTAAAATATTTAATTTTTAATATTAGTTTATTAAACGGTTTAATATTAGTCAATGTTGGTGGTGTTAAATTAATAAATTTGGGATAGAAATTAAGTGTACTTCTTTTAATCAGGTTAAGTTTGGCATGGTATAATTGAGCGGTGCCATTTTGTCTTGTGGTGGAGGATATTCTGGGGATTGTATCATATATATTGTATTTGTTGATGAGGTATAGGATTCGGTGGATATACATACTTCGGATGTCTAATACATCATATTCTCTGTACAGCAGATCAGTATATAGGTACATAATAAATTATACTCGTATTTTAAAACTGTTTACTACCTAATATTATCAATGTATGCGTTAATTTTATACAGGAGTGTATTGAGAAATATATTTTCCTTTTTTGGTATTAATTGTTTTGACACACTATTTAATGTATTTTGTTTGACGATTTCAAGTAGGTTAGTGGGTCTCATAATATGAGCATGATTCATGTTTTTTTTTTATTATCTATGTCTTTGTAGCATAATGAGGGAAATGAGTTAGCTAGGTTAGAGAGTCAAATTATGTTAGCATTGCGGCACGTATTTTGTTTTAAAATTTAAGTGACAGTCTTCGTTCCTTTCATTAGTGTCTTAGAGGCATGGCCGTATCTGTACTGTTATCATACTCATAATCTGAGAAACTTTAATTTTCAAGAGAAATTGTCATATTTTTCCTTAACTGCAACTTTCACAATTTTTGTTTGGCGTTGCTTTCATTTTTCTACCATGCCACAACCTTTTATTCATTGCCTCTTTAGCCGTACCCTATTCTGGCATGGTAACCCTCGCATGCTTCTCACATCATCTACGAGTATGTGTAGAAATATCGCATCGCTTAAGGGTTATGCCCTAACCTTTTCCGATAAACTATTTTGCTGATAAGTTTCACTCTTTGGTTTGAAGCAAAGTTTTTAAAAGCTGGTTGTTCTGCTATGGAACGAAACTGCCACGTGCCCCATCGACTTTTACACACCTAGGGGCGTCGCCGAGAGTTGGTAATATTTTCCAAAGAAAGTTCAGGATGATTTAGTGATTAATTCTTCTATCCAAACACTATTTAAAGCAAATTCCGCCCAGGAACACAACGACCTACTCTTGCTGCTCTTCTTGGCTGCACTCAATGTTTTTCAAATAATACCGACTCGAAGGTCTTAACAGACTATTTGTGAATCATGATTCCAAAATTTGGCACAATTTATTTGAAGTATATTTGTGTGCTTGATATATGTTTATTTGTGTCCTTATCACACTATTTGATGATGATATCAAATAAAATTATTTACTTTCAAATAATATTTTATATGTCGTAAATATTGAATTTTCTAAATTGGTGCCGTGCTAACTCGGATGACGATTTCATCAAAAATGCAAAGTTTAGAAGCTTGAGAAATAACACATCGAGCTAGCGTCTATGGCACGTTGAATACACCAGTCACTGAAGTTAAGCAACGTCCAGCGAGGTTGTACCATGTGGGTGTTCGTCGTGGATTCGCGCCCCCGTGATGCAGGCTATTTTTCCGGCATAAATCGGGCTGGGTGGTTCAATGTGGGTAGCTGGTTTACAAGTTTCCAGCGGATGAAGACCCGCACGTCTCGAATGACCAATAGGTGTTAAAAAGACGTTAAGCCAAATTAAAAAAAATAATAATAACACATCCGGATGAGCGAGAAGTTGTTCCGCAGTACAAAAAATAATATTGTTGAGTAAATGATTTAATTTTCTATGACCCCTTGAGGCTGAGCCGTGCTCACCCTTAGGTTCCGTTTCTTCCAAAAATTCAAACTCAAGCTTTAATGTCACAATCTCGAAATTGTGGTTGAATTTAGAAACCGTAGCGAAGCACGGCGAACTCCACTTTTGACCCGGTATACATCCCGTATATTATGTGTGTAATTTGGTATACATATTTAGGACATGTAGGAAATTTGCTGCATATTTTTTGGGGGGCCAGGGGGCCAAATATAGTGTTTTTTATAAATGATTTGTAAAATTTTGATATGGCTGGTGTTAAGGGCTTTTCGATTTTGAAATTATTTTTTGAAAATGATTTTTGTGAACGTTAATGAATTCCACTTTTGACCTCGGCCAAATTTTTGGCCCCAAGTTAGAATGAAGGAAGAGAATGTCTAGTACGCTTTTCCGTACCATTTATTATTATTTGTTTTTGGATGTTTTCCCTGTGCTAATGAGCAGTTGCTCTATTACTTGTGTGTGACATATCTAACAGTGTCAGCAAAGTTACAACAGTTTGAGAATTTATTGTCAGTTACTCACAAGTAATTCGATTTTCATTTTTACGAAGAGAAGTTTTTATAAAAATCAAGTGAATATTTAATTTATTCTTAATTTCACCTAATGTATCTTCCGATGTGTCGGGGTAGCTTATCCTACCTTTTATTTTTTGGTGTCGTTTTTGGTTTGAGTGTCACTCTGGTTCATGGTAAGTACATTTACTCTGACAAAGTTTTATTAAATTACTCTTAACTTCACCTAATGTATCTTCCGATGTGTCGGGGTAGCTTATACTACCTTTTGTTTTTTGGTGTCGCTTTTGGTTTGAGTGTCACTCTGGTTCATGGTAAGTACATTTACTCTGACAAAGTTTTATTAAATTACTCTGAACTTCACCTAATGTATCTTCCAATGTGTCGGGGTAGCTTATCCTACCTTTTGCTTTTTGGTGTCGCTTTTGGTTTGAGTGTCACTCAGGTTCATGTTAAGTACATTTTACTCTGACAAAGTTTTATAAAATTACTCTTGAATTTAGTGTTGATTACATATACGTAGTGTTCGAAAAGTCCGGCAACGGATTTTTTTATTTTTAACAGCTAAAGATAGAGACTTGAAATTTTATATGTAGCTTTACCACAAATTAATGTACTTTTTGGCGTAATTAAAATTTCTACAGGGTGTCTCAAAATTGGGTAAACAGACACCAACTTTCGATTTTTAAATTGAAACCCCTATTTTTTATTTCATGTCAAATTTCACGTCAAATTCTACTCACAATCGACTCCTCACTCGATACTTTGATCAAACGGATCTCTGATCCAACCCGCCCAATCATTGATTTTTCTCCGGAATAAAAGTGATTACATAGAGTGTAAATAAATCAAATCAGTCAAGTTTTTTATGCTGAATCTCGTGGTACCATTGGTTTTTAATTTTTTACACTTTTTATACCCAAGGTATAAAAAGTGTATAAAAGGCTTAGGTGCAGGGGCTTACATAGCACCCTGTAGAAATTTCAATTTTAAAAGAGATACCCTGTAGAAATTTTTATTACGCCAAAAAGTAGACTAATTTGTGGTTCGTATATTCGTGAGCTAAATTCCTCTTTGGGGCTATGTAAGCCCCTGCACCTAAGCCTCTTATGGGCTTTTTGTGCTTGGAAATTAGCCTGTTTCCTAGCCAAGGCCTAAGATCTGCGCTGTCCCATACTTAGTCTCCACGCAATGAGGGAGTCGCAATCAAAGATAACGTGAGAAGCAGTCTCCTCATCCTCCCCACAAAGTCTGCACATAACCTGGTCTTGATGGAAGCCCATAGTGTGCAGATGTTTTCTCAGTCCACAGTGCCCAGTGATCAGGCCCGTGGCTAGTCTGATGTTTTTGCGACTGAGGGCAAGGATCTCTATAGTAAGGTCCTTGGATGGTCCCTGTAGCACAGCCTTGCTATGTCTCAGGCCTGAGACGTCCTTCCACCGCCTCAGATGGTTTTCGAAGACCCATCCGTCAATGAAATTCTTGATCTCAGTCGTGCTTAGTCCGATCACGGGCTCCGGCCCAATGAATGGTGTCGCTGACCCCATTCTTGCCAGGTGATCGGCTTGTTCATTGCCGGCAATACCATTGTGACCTGGCACCCAACCAAGGTTAACCCGGTTGTTCTGTGCCAGTTCCTTTAGTGCCAGCTGGCATTCCCAAGTTATCTTGGAGTTCGTGCTATAGCTGACTATAGTTTTCAGCGCTGCCTAGCTATCAGAGATGTGAATCTCCTTTTTAGAGAGTCCCATTTTTATAGTCCCCTCTACGCAGGTGCGTATTGCAAAGATCTCTGCCTGATACACCCCAGCGTACGTCCCCAAGGGCAGAGATATGTCTACCCTGGGTCGCACGCAGTGGATACCAGCCCCAGATCCCACCCCTGTTTTAGAGCCATCAGTGTACCACACCATGGCTCCCTTGGACAGAAGCCTGTCTTTTACCTTCCAGTCCTCAGTCGTCTCAATGACAACCTTGACAGGGCTGTCGAAGATTTCCTCTGCAGCCATTCTGTCGGTACCCATTTCGAAGACGGGACCTTTGATGGCACCAGAGATTTTGGAGTGACCATATTGCTGGACGGTCCAGGTATTGTTTAACTTTAGCCTGAAGGCCATCATCCTGGCGACCCCCCTGATATGAATATCAAGGGGTGCAAGGATTGTCTCCATTGCTAAGGTCGGTGTGTTATTCATAGCACTGGTAATGCAAAGACAGCCCAGTCTCTGGATCTTGTCCAGTAGTACTTTGGCCTGTCTTTGGTCAGTTTTTGGCCACCATACAACACAGCTGTAGGTGACCATGGGTCTGATGACCGCACGGTACAGGTTGTACATGACCCGCGGCTTCAGTCCCCAACTTTTTCCAAATGTTCTTCTGGTCATCATTAATGCCCTAGTACATTTGTCCTTTAATTTTTCCAGATGAGGGTTCCATGTTAACTTGGTGTCTAAAATGACTCCCAGGTACTTCACTTCTCCCACAAGTGATAAGCGTTCACTAAAGAGGTATGGGGGAACTAAAACCTCCAGTTTCCTCTTCCTGGTGAATGGAATGAGTGTGGTTTTTGTCGAATTCACCCTGAGGTTGACCGCGCCACACCAGTTTTCAACCTCCTTTAATGCAGACTGCATCAGATCAGAGATTGTGTTCAGATATTTTCCTGGGATCAATATGACAATGTCATCAGCATAACCCTGCGAGAAATATTCCTTATTGTTTACGTCTTCAAGGAGGTCGTCAACTACTAGGTTCCACAGAAGGGGAGACAGAACGCCACCCTGTGGACACCCCTTTCTAACCTTGGCACTCACCGTTTCCCCAAACATATCAATGCTCACAGTTCTATTCTGCAGCATGGCTCCGATCCACCCACAAAGAGTGGATTCGATCCCCCGGCTGCGAGACGCCTGTGTCATGGCTTCGAAGCGCGTATGATCAAACGCCCCCTCGATGTCAAGGAACGCCCCAAGAGCGGCTTCTTATAAAATAGCGTGTTTTCAATCTTAGACACCAGTTGGTGTAAGGCCGATTCACACGATTTCCCCGCCTGATACGCATGTTGGTGTCTATGGAGTGGTTTTTCTCTCAACGAGGTTCCCCTAACATATTTATCAACAAGTTTTTCAAGCGTTTTCAGAGCAAAAGATGAAAGGGTGATTGGCCTGAACGATTTTGCCTCTGCGTAGGTCTTCTTCCCAGGTTTTGGGATGAACACCACCTTTCCATTTCTCCAGATCATTGGCACATAGCCTGAAGCTATACTTGCCCTGGATATTCTACAAAGGATGGGTACAATCATCTCCTTCCCCTGTTGAAGAAGAGCCGGAAAGATCCCGTCGATCCCGGCGGCTTTGTATGGACTGAATGTGCTAATAGCCCATTCAATCCTATTGTATGTAATAACTCTTTTTGCAACAGCCCAGTCCTCCTTTTTGGGTCTCCAAATTGGATTTCTTTGGCGGTTTGAGCTATTGATTGACTGAGAGTTAGTCGTTTCAGAATCTGGGAAGTGAGTCCGGAGTAGAAGCTCCATAGTCTCTTTCCCAGTTTCCGTGTATCTTCCATCTGGTCTCTTCAGAGTCCCCAGAGTGACTGGCTCCTTAGATATGATCTTCTGAAGTGTTGATGCCTCGGAGGTTTTTTCAACCTCGTGGCATAGGTTCCTCCATCTGACCCTCTTGGCCGTGCGAATAGCTTTGTTGTATTCTTTTAATGAGTGGTAATATGCTTCCCAGTCATTGTTTATCTTGGCTTTGTTAAATAGCCACCGAGTCGACCTCCTGAGCCGAGTCAGCTCGTCAATCCACCAGCTGGTTTTCTTGTAAGTGACTCTGACAACAGGACAGTTTTCCTCATAGGCTTTGGTTATGACAGTAGCCAGGTTGGTCGACACTAGGTCGATATCCAGGTTACTTCTTATGCCTGTCTTCATGTTACTGAATTCTGACGTAAGTGCTTTCCTGTATCTATCCCAGTTTGTTTTTCGGGGATTACGGTATGTAATTTCAGGCTTGTCAGCACCCGAGACCTCTTAGTATATATACCTGTGGTCCGAGTGCGACGGTTCGTCCGATACATGCCATCCCGCAATCTGGGAGCTAAAGGAAGAAGAGGCGATAGTTATGTCTAAAACCTCTCTTTTGTTTTTGGTTAAAAAGGTAGGCTCGGCTCCCCGATTTAACACAAATAATCCTTCTGAAATTAAGTAATCTAGAAGACACTCACCTCTTAGATTGGTTCCAGTAGATCCCCAGCTCTCATGATGCGCGTTTGAGTCGACACCGAGCAGAAGCGGCAGTTTTGAGAGCCTAGCAAAATCTACCAAGTTTATACACTCCGAAGAGGGTGGTGGACTAGGAGAGTCCCACGGAAAATAGACCGAGGCAAATATTGCTGCCTTCTGAGCACTTTTTTCCCGGTACATTATTCTAACAGCCGTCAGGTCCTGTGAACAGTACCCTGTCAGTGTAAGAAATGATATCCTAGGGTTGACAAGAACACATGTTCTTGGTTTACTAGAGGCCCGATCATAAATGATCCGCGCTCTAGTGGTTCCGAGCCCTGAAACTTTTCCCCCAGTTACCCAGGGTTCTTGGATCAGGGCCAATTTTCCAGGCGAGAAAGATCCTGCTTAGGGCAGCAGTGGCTGCCCTACTATGTTGAAGGTTTAATTGATTTAACCTCAACATAGGGATTGGCTTTTTTCCCTCCCGGTATCCTGACGGTTATCTTTTGGAGGCCGAGGCTAAATTTATAGCCCACCTCTCTAAGAACCCCCAGTGAAATTTCATCGAGGGCTACTACGAAGATAGTGCCCTTGATGTCATTCTGAACACTGACGAGCAAGATGTCGTCAGTGTTCAGCCTCGGGTTTTGAATTTTCATAAGAGAAATTATTCTCTTAGGATCATCCTCCCCCAACATCTTCTGGATCTCTTTCGAGATCCAGAATATGCCTTTCTCAGTGTGGATAATGTCCCGAGCAAGCCCAGCCCTTACCACAACACTGAGGTTGGTTCCTGCAGCAGCTACCCTTTTCTCAAGCCACTGGCGAGAGTGGTCGTCATCACAAGTGATGACGATGGCTCCCTTCTCGTCATGGACTCTTGAAAAGGTTGGTGCCGATTCCTCGGTGATCTTGAAAATCTCCAGAGTAAGATACCTTTTTATCTCCTCCGAAGAGATATCGCTGAGGCGCACCTCAGGATAGTCATTTGGCACGATGGCCATTTTGTGACAGGTCACCGCCTGACAGTATGTGGCCGCGTCACTTTGGGAAGCCGGCTCATTAGAAGCCCCGTTCCCTCCGCAAGCGGACCCACTGACAGGCGCCGACCTACTCTTCTTCGGATTTCCCCCTTTCCTTCAGTGGAAGGGGTGCTTGCAACCGACCTTTGTCGTTTGTTTCCTGGAGTTCCAGGGGTCAAGGGATGCGACTTAACGCCTCCTCTTGGGCCGTTTTTGGGTGGAATAGAATCCCCCCGTTCCAGTGCTTTCCTCACTGCAATTCTTCGCCTCTGCGCCCCTGAAAGCCTTCGCTTTTCAAGGTGCATACGACCAAGTTTAGATGCCGCATGACTGAGGTCATCAGGGCCGGCATTGCTGCCCCCGCTGAATCCCTCTCCACCCCGTCCTGCATCGGTGTCGACATGTCTGGATGTTCTGTGGCCGGCATTGTGTCCATGGGTGATGGGGTTGCTGGTGTTGCTGCTACTGCCGGTTCCACAGAAAAAGACATGTTGGTCTCCATTTTTTTAAAATGCTTATAGAGAATATTAATTTGTGGTAAAACTACATATAAAATTTCAAGTCTCTTATCTTTAATAAAAAAATCCGTTGCGGGACTTTTCGAATACTCTGTATATTTATATGTGATTTAATACTTGTGAAACATAACTCGCGAAACACCAAAATGTAAAAAAAGAAAAACTTCAAACCACGAACATTCCGCCTTTAATAATAATAGTACCTAACTTTGAAAGTACATATAACTGGAATCCAGAAATTCCATATTTGTATAGCTTTGTATATTTGCAACTCGGGGTCACCGGTGTACGGTGTTAATTGCATAGACCTCTGCCAAAAAAAAAAAAAAAAAAAAAATCGCCTCCATGTTTTTTGATGATTGGACAGTTCTTGAAGGTTGGTTTTTGAGTGATAATACTTCAAATATTATTGTTTTATTGAATGGGGCTCGTTCACATGATTCCAACAATATGCATAGCTCAATACTTCAAATATTATTGCTTTATTGAATAGGGCTCTTTCACACGATTCCAACGATATGCATAGCTCAATACTTCAAATAATATTGTTTTATTGAAAAGGGCTCGTTCACACGATTCTAACGATATGCATAACTCAATACTTCAAATAATATTGTTTTGTTGAATAGGACTCGTTCACACCATTCCAACGATATGCATAGCTCAATACATCAATTATTATTGTTTTATTGAATAGGATCGTTCACAATATAGATCAATACTTCAAATATTGTTGTTTTATTGAATAGGGATCGTTCACACGATTCCAATGATGTGCATAGCTCAATACTTCAAATAATATTGTTTCATTGAATAGGGCTCGTTTAAACGATTCCAACGATATGCATAGCTCAGTACTTCAATTATTATTGTTTTATTGAATAGGGCTCGTTCACACGATTCCAAAGATATGCATAGCTCAATACTTCAAATATTATTGTTGTATTGAATAGGGCTCGTTCACACGATTTCAACGATATGCATAGCTCAATACATCAATTATTATTGTTTTATTGAATAGGATCGTTCACAATATAGATCAATACTTCAAATATTGTTGTTTTATTGAATAGGGATCGTTCACACGATTCAAATGATGTGCATAGCTCAATACTTCAAATAATATTGTTTCATTGAATAGGGCTCGTTTAAACGATTCCAACGATATGCATAGCTCAGTACTTCAATTATTATTGTTCTATTGAATAGGGCTCGTTCACACGATTCCAAAGATATGCATAGCTCAATACTTCAAATATTATTGTTGTATTGAATAGGGCTCGTTCACACGATTTCAACGATATGCATAGCTCAATACATCAATTATTATTGTTTTATTGAATAGGATCGTTCACAATATAGATCAATACTTCAAATATTGTTGTTTTATTGAATAGGGATCGTTCACACGATTCAAATGATGTGCATAGCTCAATACTTCAAATAATATTGTTTCATTGAATAGGGCTCGTTTAAACGATTCCAACGATATGCATAGCTCAGTACTTCAATTATTATTGTTCTATTGAATAGGGCTCGTTCACACGATTCCAAAGATATGCATAGCTCAATACTTCAAATATTATTGTTGTATTGAATAGGGCTCGTTCACACGATTTCAACGATATGCATAGCTCAATACATCAATTATTATTGTTTTATTGAATAGGATCGTTCACAATATAGATCAATACTTCAAATATTGTTGTTTTATTGAATAGGGATCGTTCACACGATTCAAATGATGTGCATAGCTCAATACTTCAAATAATATTGTTTCATTGAATAGGGCTCGTTTAAACGATTCCAACGATATGCATAGCTCAGTACTTCAATTATTATTGTTCTATTGAATAGGGCTCGTTCACACGATTCCAAAGATATGCATAGCTCAATACTTCAAATATTATTGTTGTATTGAATAGGGCTCGTTCACACGATTTCAACGATATGCATAGCTCAATACATCAATTATTATTGTTTTATTGAATAGGATCGTTCACAATATAGATCAATACTTCAAATATTGTTGTTTTATTGAATAGGGATCGTTCACACGATTCAAATGATGTGCATAGCTCAATACTTCAAATAATATTGTTTCATTGAATAGGGCTCGTTTAAACGATTCCAACGATATGCATAGCTCAGTACTTCAATTATTATTGTTCTATTGAATAGGGCTCGTTCACACGATTCCAAAGATATGCATAGCTCAATACTTCAAATATTATTGTTGTATTGAATAGGGCTCGTTCACACGATTTCAACGATATGCATAGCTCAATACATCAATTATTATTGTTTTATTGAATAGGATCGTTCACAATATAGATCAATACTTCAAATATTGTTGTTTTATTGAATAGGGATCGTTCACACGATTCAAATGATGTGCATAGCTCAATACTTCAAATAATATTGTTTCATTGAATAGGGCTCGTTTAAACGATTCCAACGATATGCATAGCTCAGTACTTCAATTATTATTGTTCTATTGAATAGGGCTCGTTCACACGATTCCAAAGATATGCATAGCTCAATACTTCAAATATTATTGTTGTATTGAATAGGGCTCGTTCACACGATTTCAACGATATGCATAGCTCAATACATCAATTATTATTGTTTTATTGAATAGGATCGTTCACAATATAGATCAATACTTCAAATATTGTTGTTTTATTGAATAGGGATCGTTCACACGATTCAAATGATGTGCATAGCTCAATACTTCAAATAATATTGTTTCATTGAATAGGGCTCGTTTAAACGATTCCAACGATATGCATAGCTCAGTACTTCAATTATTATTGTTCTATTGAATAGGGCTCGTTCACACGATTCCAAAGATATGCATAGCTCAATACTTCAAATATTATTGTTGTATTGAATAGGGCTCGTTCACACGATTTCAACGATATGCATAGCTCAATACATCAATTATTATTGTTTTATTGAATAGGATCGTTCACAATATAGATCAATACTTCAAATATTGTTGTTTTATTGAATAGGGATCGTTCACACGATTCAAATGATGTGCATAGCTCAATACTTCAAATAATATTGTTTCATTGAATAGGGCTCGTTTAAACGATTCCAACGATATGCATAGCTCAGTACTTCAATTATTATTGTTCTATTGAATAGGGCTCGTTCACACGATTCCANGTATAGCACGCATGTTGTGTTTGCAATGCTAGGGTTTTGTTTGAACAATTATTTTGTACTAGGTACTTGCTACTTGTATAGCACGCATGATGTGCTTGCAATGCTAGGGTTTTGTTAGAACAATTATTTTAACAATCTACGACAATGAATGAACAAATCTATTTCAAAATGAATTTCAGGCAGTGGTCAATTTCCTGAGCCTCAATTTGGCTGCGGTTCTGTCAGCAATAATTTTCCACAATTGATCTATAATGAAGAAATTCCTGCATTGCCACTTAGTCATAATGAACTCAGAGATTTCAGAAAACAACTGGATAAGATTTATGGCGATTTCTTAGTTGAAAACAAATACAATAATATTCATAATTTTCTCAGGTGAGGTCCAAATCTTTGTAAAACACTTAAGTATTAATATTCCATCAGTTTTGTTTGGCCCCTTAGAGTCATGGCCGTGATATCCATGTGAAAAATCATGCTGTTACAATTAGATGCAACTTTTATCCATACATTTTCCACTGACCATTTAGTTATTCTATAAAATTACTGGTAAATCTGTGAAATTTGGAAAAATAAACAGTAGTTTTACTAGTGACTTTGGTAATAGTTTGTAATTAGGTACCTATTATGTACTTTTACACTATCATTTACATTTGTTTCACTTGAAGTGATCTAACAAAATGGCGACCATTTGAAATTTTGTAAATCGATTTTTTTTTTCGAAAAGAACCCTAAAGATTTTAATTTTCTTTGTGTCATTCAGTATATTTTTAATTATATGATTTTTTTCAATAATTATTAATCTCCATGAAAACTTTTATAAACTATACCTACAATAATTATCGACAGTTTTAAATATCGGCGACTATCGATTGTTGATCAGCCACTATCGATAGAACATTGTGAACACTATCACAACTTAACACGAAGACACTTTTAATATTTGTGATAGTGTTCACATCATTCTTTCATAAATTTGGTCTGATGATGATAGTCTGAGTGTCTCAGTACTGTTATCATCAGACCAGAGTTATGATTAATTTTAATTTTCAATTAAATTATAATTACCTAAGCTCCGTATGGATATTGTCAATTTTTATATTTTTTAATATATGTACTACAATTGTTTAAATAATTTTATTGTTACTTCATGGATGGATTATTGTTACTTCAAGGATGGATTATTGTTACTTCATGGATCGATTATTGTTACTTCATGGATGGATTACTGTTACCTCATGGATGAATTATTGTTACTTCTTGGATAGATTATTGTTACCTCATGGATGGATTATTGTTACTTCATGGGTGGATTACTGTTACCTCATGGATGAATTATTGTTACTTCTTGGATAGATTATTGTTACCTCATGGATGGATTATTGTTATTTCATGGATGGATTATTGTTACTTCATGAATGGATTACTGTTACTTCATGGATGGATTATTGTTACTTCATGGATGGATTATTGTTACTTAATGGATGGATTATTGTTACTTAATGGATGGATTATTGTTACTTCAAGGATGGATTATTCTTACTTCATGGATGGATTATTGTTACCTCAGAGATGGATTACTATTACTTCAAGGATGTATTATTGTTACTTCATGGATGGATTATTGTTACTTCAAGGATGGATTATTCTTACCTCATGGATGGATTATTGTTACTTCGTGGATGGATTATTGTTAATTCATGAATGGATTATTGTTACCTCAGAGATGGATTATTGTTACTTCAAGGATGAATTATTCTTACTTCATGGATGGATTATTGTAACTTCATGGATGGATTATTGTTACTTCATGGATGGATTATTGTAACTTCATGAATGGATTATTGTAACTTCATGGATGGATTATTGTTACTTCATGGATGGATTATTGTTACTTCATGGATGGATTATTGTTACCTCAGGGATGGGTTATTGTTCTTCAAGGATGGATTATTGTTACTTCATGGATCGATTATTGTTACTTCAAGAATGGATTATTGTTATTTCATGGATGGATTATTGTTACTTCATAGATGGATTATTGTTACCTCATGGATGGATTATTGTTACTTCATGGATGGATTATTGTTACTTCATGTATGTATTATTGTTACCTCAGGGATAGATATTGTTACTTCAAGGATGGATTATTGTTACTTAATGGATGGATTATTGTTACTTTATGGATGGATTATTGTTACCTCATGGATGGATTATTGTTACTTCATGGATGGATTACTGTTACCTCATGGATGAATTATTGTTACTTCTTGGATAGATTATTGTTACCTCATGGATGGATTATTGTTATTTCATGGATGGATTATTGTTACTTCATGAATGGATTACTGTTACTTCATGGATGGATTATTGTTTCTTCTTGTATTTTTAAAACAACCTTCAGTATTGATATCGACTATCGATAACTATCGATATTCCAGATTATTGGTAGTTAGTTCTCCACTCCAATTACTTTGAAATCAAATTTTGATTTTAAATAATAATTTAAATTTTCAGGTTTAACGAAGCATTTCGTGCATCCGGGAGTGCTGACATTTATGATTTCTTTAATAATTATTTTTACATCGGAGATGATATTTATAAAAATCAAAATATAGCTCTATTGAAAATAATCTCCCAAGATGTAACTATAAACAGCATAGCTCCGGACATTGCACGGAGCATGTTTTTTGCTGCCACTGTACCGAAGGCAAGCCATACCCTTGTCAACACAACCAAGCAAGGATATGATGTAGACCCGGCAGAATTCAAGCAGGTTACCGGTCAGTACAATTCTTTGAAACCAACATCTATTACCTGTTTCCGTGTCCTTTAGTTTGGATATAGCACAGCTCCTTAGGTATTCCGGTTTCCTTTTTATGCTAATATCCCGGGAATATTAAAACAATTATTGGAGAATTCCCACTCCAATAATTGTTTTCTGGCCTCCTGAGTAAATTACCCTGTAATTCTCATACCATTCATCTCTCTGGTTTCTACCCCGTAATTCTCATATCATTCATCTCTCTGGTTTCTACCCTGTAATTCTCATACCATTCATCTCGCTGGTTTCTACCCTGTAATTCTCATACCATTCAACTCTCTGTTTTCTGCCCTGTAATTCTCATACCATTCATCTCTCTGGTTTCTACCCTGTAATTCTCATAGCATTCATCTCTCTGGTTTCTGCCCTGTAATTCTCATAGCATTCATCTCTCTGGTTTCTACACTGTAATTCTCATACCATTTATCTCTCTGGTTTCTACCCTGTAATTCTAATACCATTTATCTCTCTGGTTTCTACCCTGTAATTCTCATACCATTCATCTCTCTGTTTTCTGCCCTGTAATTCTCATACCATTCATCTCTCTGGTTTCTACCCTGTAATTCTCATAACATTCATCTCTCTGGTTTCTGCCCTGTATTTCTCATAGCATTCATCTCTCTGGTTTCTACCCTGTAATTCTCATACCATTCATCTCTCTGGTTTCTACCCTGTGATTCTCATACCATTCATCTCTCTGGTTTCTACCCTGTAATTCTCATACCATTCATCTCTCTGGTTTCTGCCCTGTAATTCTCATACCATTCATCTCTCTGCTTTCTGCCCTGTAATTCTCATGCCATTCATCCTCTCTGGTTTCTACTCTACAATTCTCATACCATTCATCTCTCTGGTTTCTACCCTGTAATTCTCATAACATACATCTCTATGGTTTCTACCCTGCAATTCTCATACCATTAAACTCTCGGGTTTCTACTATTTAATTCTGATACGATTCACCTCTCTGGTTTCTACCCTGCAATTCTCATACCATTCATCTCTCTGGTTTCTACCCTGTAATTCTCATACCATTCATCTCTCTGGTTTCTACCCTGTAATTCTCATACCATTCATCTCTCTGGTTTCTACCCTGTAATTCTCATACCATTCATCTCTCTGGTTTCTACCCTGTAATTCTCATACCATTCATCTCTCTGGTTTCTACCCTGTAATTCTCATACCATTCATCTCTCTGGTTTCTACCCTGTAATTCTCATACCATTCATCTCTCTGGTTTCTACCCTGTAATTCTCATACCATTCATCTCTCTGGTTTCTACCCTGTAATTCTCATACCATTCATCTCTCTGGTTTCTACCCTATAATTCTCATACCATTCATCTCTCTGGTTTCTACACTGTAATTCTCATAGCATTCATCTCTCTGGTTTCTGCCCTGTAATTATCATACCATTCATCTATCTGGTTTCTACCCTGTAATTCTCATACCATTTATTTCTCTGGTTTCTACCCTGTAATTCTCATACCATTCATCTCTCTGGTTTCTACCCTGTAATTCTCATACCATTCATCTCTCTGGTTTCTACCCTGTAATACTCATACCATTCATCACTCTGGTTTCTGCCTGTAATTCTCATACCATTCATCTCTCTGGTTTCTATCCTGTGATTCTCATAACATTCATCTCTCTGATTTCTACTCTACAATTCTCATACCATTCATCTCTATGGTTTCTACCCCGCAATTCTCATACGATTCATCTCTCTGGTTTCTACCCTGCAATTCTCATACCATTCATCTCTCTGGTTTCTACCCTGTAATTCTCATAGCATTCATCTCTCTGGTTTCTGCCCTGTAATTCTCATACCATTCATCTCTCTGGTTTCTGCCTGTAATTTTCATACCATTCATCTCTCTGGTTTCTATCCTGTGATTCTCATAAGATTCATCTCTCTGGTTTCGACACTGTAATTCTCATACCATTCATCTCTCTGGTTTCTACCCTGTAATTCTCATACCATTCATCTCTCTGGTTTCTACCCTGTAATTCTCATACCATTCATCTCTCTGCTTTCTACCCTATAATTCTCATACCATTCATCTCTCTGGTTTCTACACTGTAATTCTCATAACATTCATCTCTCTGGTTTTGACCCTGTAATTCTCATACCATTCATCTCTCTGGTTTCTACCCTGTAATTCTCATACTATTCATCTCTCTGGTTTCTACCCTGTAATTCTCATACCATTCATCTCTCTGGTTTCTGCCTGTAATTCTCATACCATTCATCTCTCTGGTTTCTATCCTGTGATTCTCATAACATTCATCTCTCTGGTTTCGACCCTGTAATTCTCATACCATTCATCTCTCTGGTTTCTACCCTGTAATTCTCATACCATTCACCTCTCTGGTTTCTGCCTGTAATTGTCATACCATTCATCTCTCTGGTTTCTACGTAATTCTCATACCATTCATCTCTCTGGTTTCTACGTAATTCTCATACCATTCATTTCTCTGGTTTCTACCCTGTTATTCTGATACCATTCATCTTTCTGGTTTCTATTCTGTGATTCTCATAACATTCATCTCTCTGGTTTCTACCCTGTAATTCTCATACCATTCATCTCTCTGGTTTCGACCCTGTAATTCTCATACGATTCATCTCTCTGGTTTCTATCCTGCAATTCTCATACCATTCATCTCTCTGGTTTCTACCCTGTAATTCTCGTACCATTCATCTCTCTGGTTTCTTTCCTGTAATTCTCATACCATTCATCTCTCTGTTTTCTACCCTGTAATTCTCATACCATTCATCACTCTGGTTTCTGCCCTGTAATTCTCATACCATTCATCACTCTGGTTTCTACCCTGTAATTCTCATACCATTCATCTCTCTGGTTTCTACCCTGTATTGTGTATAATATGAATATTAAAAACAACTTTTGGCACCGTTAGTTGTATTCATATAAGGTATACCCGGCACGGCGTTCACTGCTTCACTTCATTTTCACAAAATCCATTACTTAGCAGTAGAGTCTTTACCTAGAGTGAAGCGTAGTTCTACTGATTGAAATCAGCAATGATTTAGAAATCACTCGGTATATCTATCTCCCTCTTTTGGACAAAGTTAAATAAGTGATCATGCAATCGAGGCACAATCGTATCCTCACCTCTCTGGTTGGAAGGGAAATAATGTAAACGCAATGAATACTATAAAATGACATAGTTTACACCAAGCAGTGTATTGGCGTCAAACAAGAAGATGGGACTTACTCCGCACATTGCGGAAAGATAATATAACTTTAAACTTTAAATATTTTGTTTAGACTCCCTCTTCAAAAGATTCTATTTCCAATCTTTTGCCGAAGAGGAGGTATGGAAGATGGACTCGAACCAAGATCCTCCTTATTACGAATCCACTGTCTATACCAACCGAACTACTGAAACTGTTGTATTGGAGAAGAATAAAATAACAACCCCCTTGTTGACTTGTACTTGAAGAAATATTTAATGTATAAAGTTGTTCCTCCCCGAAGTCAAATCTCCTGTTGACTTGTACTTGAAGAAATATTTAATGTTCAAAGTTGTTCCACCCCGGAGTTAAACCTCCTTGTTGACTTCTACTTGAAGAAATATTTAATGTATAAAGTTGTTCCTCCCCGAAGTAAAACCTCCTGTTGACTTGTACTTGAGGAAATATTGAATGATAAAAGATGTTCCTCCCTGGATGCAAACCCCTTGTTGACTTGCACTTGAGGAAATATTTATTGTTTAAAGCTATTCCTACTCGGATTGAAACCCCTTGTTGACTTGTACTTGAGGATATATTTAATGTTCAAAGTTGTTCCTCCTCGGAGTCAAACCCCTTGTTGACATGTGCTTGAGGATATATTTAATGTTTAAAGCTGTTCCTCCTCGGAATCAAAACCCTTGTTGACTTGCACTTGAGGATTTAATGTTAAAATTTGTTCCACAGCCGCCATCAAAATAAAATACACAGGGTACGATGATGACCGTGAAGGATACATTCTGTTCAAACCAGAATCAAATTGGGGAACTATCGTTACTGTGATAGAAGGCCAACATGAAGAAGATCACTTTCCACATACAGGTAAGATTTATACAGAGTGAATATAAAGTCTCCCAGTATCCCACCTCCCAGTATTTCAAGAATCACTCAAGATATCCAAAAGCGGTAAAAATCACCTTATTTTTGGGGGGATTAATTTTGACGCACGACTGACCAGCTCAAATGGAGCGATGATTCATTTTAAAATTAATAAAGAGAGAAGTTTATTAAAACAAAGTTCACCACNTTTATACATGATATTGACGCCATTGTACTACTGTATAAATCTTTGGTACGGTCCTCGAATATGGATCGGTCGTGTGGATCCCTCAAACGCAGATTAACCAAAACCAAATAGAGAAAATACAAAAGCAATTCATTCGATATCTATTCCATAAAATAAATAATTTCTACCCCAAATTCCCGCATTATATCGAATACTCACTGCTAATAGAAAATCTACCCATTGAGTCACTAAAGATTCCGCGAAAATCAAATGATGTTCTTAAAAAAACTTCTCAATTACCAATTAGATAGTCCCTTGCTACGGTCGAGTATACATTTCCGAGAGCAAAAACTCATTTTAAGACCAGGCACATCAACTATGTTCGATTTACCTTTCTCACGTAATAACCAAACGAAAAAATCCCCATTAATAGCTGCCCTTGACTTTTATAATAGTCTACCCGCAGATGGCAGATTTGTTATTGTATAGGCGATGCGCTATATTTTCAGTTATTGCTACAATACAATATAAGTGTATTGTATTGTAGTGTCGAAAATGAATTAAAAAATAAAAAATAAAATAAAAGCGATAGTCAATTGAAGGAACTTATTGGGTTCCACTGGCGGGGCCTCTGAGAAAGACGCAATCCAATGGGGCCATTTATTTCATAAAAAGATGCCATAATTTCCAATACTTTGAATGATCCCTGTCGGCTCTAGACATTATTTTTCAAAAAATTTCATGTGAAGTTACTGATCTGTTTTATTTTAAAAGGGATTTCTATTTTAAGGACCATTTTGGCCCCTGGCGGCGTTGATGACAGGGATACGCCCGCATGAGACCATTTATTTTAGATAAAATGATTCCATAATTACTGATTTTAAATTTCATCAAAATTGGTTAGATTTTAGAGATTCGGTCCTAAAACTGCTGTTCGGTCGCTGGGGGCGATTTCGAGAAAAAGAACAATATTGGTCGGGCTTTTTGTCAATATTGGCCGGGCTTTTTGTCCAAAGGTGCCAAATTTCATCAAAATCGGACAAGCGGTTTGGCTCCCAGAGCTCTGCACACGATTCCTTACGTAGTGGAACGTCGGACTGTGTCGGACATATCGATTTTCTGGGCCTCATGGCTTCAAATATTTTCAAACTTCAAAAATGACCTGAAATAGTGAAAATGTGGCCCAATAGCCATAGGAAATGACATATTTGATCTTTATTTTGGTTTTGGGTTCCCGTCAGACGATTTTTTGGGCCAAAAAATGTCCAAAATTTCTGCACGATTACAATACTTTATCTCCTATTGGAAGAGAAAGAAAAAATAATAAAAATCCGTATGAAGTTTGCATATGATTGGGAAAGAGGAAAATAAAATCCCAAGTCCCACGCAAATTATTTTAGACCCAGTTGGACACTCTGATTACATTTTGTAAATTTTGTCAACAAGATGATGGGGCGGGCTCATTTTTAGACATGATAATGATACCCGAATAATTCGATATATTCGATATTCGAATTATAATGTAAATTTTCTTTAGATTTTGAGCGAAACGCATTTTGCCCGTTATATTATATCGTGTAAAAAAAGACGTCTAGAGTAGCAATATTCACCCCGCCTAAAATATACTTCTCGCAAAAATTTAAAAACAACTGATATAAAAAAAACGTCAATAATCTGTGTACCATGACAGTCCTCTCTGAGTTTCCTTTGCTCAGTTGAAAAGTCAACCAATGGTCGCGGATGGCTAAATCAGGATCTGGAACACTCTCAGTTGGTCTGATTTAAAATATTCGAGGGGTTGATAAAATAAAACAAAACCACCACGGCGTCAAACTAATAATCTCGGATTACAAAACCACGTTCTTGACCACTGCACAAAATATTAGAATTCCCATTTTAAAATCAGAA
Organism: Pachypsylla venusta; assembly: GCA_012654025.1. Classification (NCBI taxonomy): domain Eukaryota; kingdom Metazoa; phylum Arthropoda; class Insecta; order Hemiptera; family Aphalaridae; genus Pachypsylla; species Pachypsylla venusta. The sequence goes on from CM022882.1 coordinate 15,710,889, forward strand.
CAACTGAATATGCAGTGGTCAAGAACGTGGTTTTGTAATCCGAGATTATTAGTTTGACGCCGTGGTGGTTTTGTTTTATTTTATCAACACCTCGAACATTTTAAATCAGACCAACTGAGAGTATTCCAGAACCTGATTTAGCCATCCGCGACCATTGGTTGACTTTTCAACTGAGCAAAGGAAACTCAGAGAAGACTGTCATGGTACACAGATTATTGACGTTTTTTTTATATCAGTTGTTTTTAAATTTTTGCGAGAAGTATATTTTAGGCGGGGCGAATATTGCTACTCTTGACGTCTTTTTTTACACGAAGTGTTTTTTTGTGGGATATCTCTAATTTTTGATTTAGGTAATCGTGACTTACTCTTTGGACTTAAATTGAAAGAAAACAGATGTGAACATTGTATATCTATTGCATTTTTTATGAACTTTATATTAGTTACAGTTGTATTATTAGATATTAGAACTTTTGCCGTTGATGGAAAAGGTAAATTTTACTGTTCTTTATTGAACAAAGGTTTGTTTTTAACTCAACGATTTTAATTAGTGTCTCTATCAGTTAAATTTTTGTACCAACATGTGAAATATCAGTTGGAAAACCACAATAACTTAATGAATGAAAGCCAAAGTTGTCTCAAGACACTTGAGAAAAATTATCGATCATACGGGTAGGTGCTCGGCAAGAAACATCGACCAGGTGGAAAGACTGATGTAATTTCGACGTAGAATATTGCATGCGACTACTTGAACCTCCCCCAAAAAAATTATTAAACTTTATCATTGGCGCAAGATAAATAATAATGAAAAATGCGGACATCTAGTACTTCAAATTTTTATTTTTTTCGGAATATGCTTTGCGGCAGATCAAGATCATGTCCGATTTAGCAAGTGATTCATTTTTGGAAACGTCTTCCCATAACAGAATTTTTTTTTGTTAATGTGATTTCGAAATATCAATTTTATTCGATCCACCCTTTTCAAGAGCCTATTTTTTTTTTAAAAAAAAAAAGGTTCCGGGGTTCGAACATAGATTGATTTTAACATAACCAGTCGACCTACCTTTATTATAGTTTTACAGCATTGAGAATAAATATATAATAATAATTTCAAGTCAGAAAAGTGCCAGAAAAAAAGTAGGTCTTCATCCCTATAAACCCTGCTTCGTGTTAATATAGTCGGTAGGTTACTCTTGATCGCGATGTACGCGTATCTACCGACTAGCTTCATTCTGTGATGATGTTTATTGGTTTTAACTTAATGGCATTATTAAGATAATGGTCGTATCTCAAGAACGATTTGACATTTCATGATTTTTTGGAATAATGAGACAATTCAACAGGGGTTCTGCAGTCATTAAATTTTCCCTATCTCTTCCCGTTATTGTTGTAACACTAAAAATTGGTTGTAACTCGAAAACGGTTTTTTTATTTTTTGATGATATTGCTGAATACAAAATGCAACTATAAGGGGGTTTACTCTAACTTTTTTTCGCTATCTAATGGGGTTTAGGTTGTGGTGTGCATCATCTTTTTTATATATTTATGTTGACGTTTTAATTATAACATAGGAATGGCCTTTACTTTATGTCATTTCCAATAACACCACAACCGTCTTTCTTAGAATTGCCTGTAGGGACTACAGTTTTGGTTTAAAATAAATATTATTTTTTTATGAATTTGGACGTGTCCGGGAAACACGTTTAACAAAAGGTGGAATCATCGTATTTGGGGGACCATCCCCATTGCCCCATTGAATATATCTATAACCATGCCCCATTGACCCATTGAGAATAAAAGATCAAAAAGTTATCTGGAAGTGGCAGAAAAAAGTTGGTCTTGAGTCTTCATAACTATAAACTCTGCTTTGTGTTAACATAGTGTCACGCTTGATACCAAATTTTATCAAAATGTGCCTACTTTTTTATTTACTAATTTGTAGGCCACTGCCCTGGTCCAAAAACCAAAATTTCTACAAAATTTCAAAAATTATCCAATAAAATTTTTAGGTGACTCAATATAACAAATTTTTTGAAAATGAAACGACTTTTATAATTTTACATTTGTGGGGCCTGCCGGGGACCCAAAACCAAAATTTCTGAAATACACTCCAATACTTGGTTGACTATCCAATAAAATTCTTAGTTGACTCAATACCTGTGTGCCTATGTGGTAGGGGTTGTCCATTACAATACCACAGTCCAAACGGTAGCAGATAGCATAAAATTTATCCCCCCCNTAAAAGTATATTAATTTGGCAAGAGATGTATCAAAACAATTATGAAGCTACAGCAATTGAATGGAAATAGTGGCAATAATAAAATAATAATAAATAAATATAAAGTTGACTCAATACCTGTGTGCCCATGTGGTAGGGGTTGTCCATTACAATACCACAGTCCAAACGGTAGCAGATAGCATAAAATTTATCCCCCCCCAAAAAGAAACCCATGGTATACGACCCCAGGAAAATTATCAGAACTAAAATAGGTCAAGCCGTTTTCGAGTTACGGCCAAATTCCTAATTTATTCACCAAAATCGTATGGTCACGGCCCGATATCTTAAATTTTGTCGCGACAACATATCAACTCAAAGCGAGAAAGTTTTAGGTTGCCATGTATTTTAGGACATTTTCTGTGTAGGTATGACCAGCCATTCCAGAGTTACGAAAATCTTGTTTTTTTAAAGGTTATAATATACAGGGTGGACACAAACCCATACCACCCCCCAATTCAAAACAAATAAATTATCAATATAAGAATCGTAGCGAAACAGCTGGTATTCAATAAAATACTTAGGTGACTGTGCATACAAAATTTGATCAAAATTAGAACACTTTTACGTTTATTCTTTTTTAGGACCATGCTGGGGCCTCTAAACAGGGCCCCTGGTGAAGTTTCGCCTCCACAGACCAATGTCTTTACGTAAAATATTGCTGTGATTACCAGATTTAAATTTCATCAAAATTGGTTATGATGTATGTATTTTAGAGATTTGGTCCAAATGAGACGTCCTTGGTCTCATTTGGACCAAAATTATAATAATTTGAATTATAATAATTCAAATAATCCCTTTGGGCTCCAGACATTAATTGTTTTGAATTTTATGTGAATAAACGGGACGGTTTTCTTTTGAAAGCGAGTAAATTGAAGGAGCTTATTGGGCCCACATGGGCCTATTTTTTTCATAAAAAGATGCAATAGTCACCCATTTTAAATCTCATCAAAATTGGTTATGTGGTTTTGATTTTAGAGATTTGTCCAATTGCAACCTTCTTGGTCCCGAGGTTCTAAATAAAAACGTGACTAATTAATTTTCAATCCCAGTGGGCTCTGGTTATATTTTTTTAAATTTTATGTGTAATTACTGAACTGTTTTCTTTTAAAAGAGATTTCAATTTTAAGGAGCTTGTTGGACCCCTGACAGAGATGCGCCCGCGTGAGACCATTTATTTTAGATGTAATGATTCCATAATTACTGAATTTAAATTTCATCTAAATTGGTTATGTGACTTGTGTGGTTTGGATTTTACAGATTTGGCCCCAAAAAAGCTGTTCGGGGCCCTAGGGCCGATAAAAAGAAAAATATGGGTCGGTCTTTTTGCCCAAGATGACCTGTGCCAAATTTCATCAAAATCGCACACGATTCCGTACGTACTTTGCACGTCCTACGTCGGACATATCAGTTTTTGGACCCCATCCAAATACCTATTTCCAAATTTCAAAAATGACCCAAAACAGTTAAAATAGAGCCCTAAAACAATGAAAATGACATATTTGATCTTTATTTTGGGTTTCGGGTTCACTTCAAACGATTTTTTTACTTTCTCTTCTATAGGAAGAGAAATTAAAAATAGGTACCTCTAACTTTCTTTGACGTTAATGCTGGGATATTCAAAATTGTCTCTTTTCTTTACTTTCTCTTCCTATAGTAGATAAACTTTTTAATCGTGCAAAAAATTTGGACATTTTTTTAATTTATCTTAACGTCTCTTTAACTTCTATTGTTCATTCAAGATGGGGGTTTTACCCTCCATTCGCTGGAAACTTGCAAACCAGCTACTCACATTGACCTTACCTAGCCTGGGTTGCGCCGGAAAAAAGAGTCAACGATACGTGGTATCCCCAAGAGGTCACCCATCTAAGTACGGACCACGCCCGACGTTGCTTAACTTCAGTGATCTGAAGGGAACTGGTGTATTCAACGTGGTATGATCGTTGGCAAAATTGTCTCTAAATCGCAAACGGTTTGACATTTTTTAGTTTGAATGATATTGCTGTATAAAGGATGCGATTTTAAGGGGGTTCATTCATCTCATGCAGTTTAGGTTGTAGTATGCATTGACTTCTTTGTTATAATTATAGGTATGCTAGCGTTTAGATTATAGCAAAGGTTTCTAATGACACCTCGAACACCTTGCTACGACAAGTAGAATTGGCTGTAGGCTTGACTGCAGTTTTGGGTGAAAAAAATATAATTTTTTTATGACTTTGGACGTGTCTTGGAAACATGTTTAACAAAAAGTAGAATCATCGTATTTGGGGGAAATATTATCTACTACCATGTCCCATACAGAATATAAAATAAAATTTTCAAAAAGTCATCTGGAAGTGTCAGGAAAAAAGTGGGTCTTCATACCCATAACCTCTGGTTCGTGTTTATATAGGCGGTAGCTTTGCTTAGGTACTTTTGACGATCGCATATCTTCCGACAAGCTTGATAAATTAATTTTTAAATGATCTCAAACCGTTAAACCGTTTTCGAATAGTAACCAATTTTCTATTTATGTGAAAGAAAGGAGACAGGCAGGATCATAGATATTTGAAAATGAAATTTTTGTATATAGTGAAAAATAAATAAAAGTGAGAAGTTGAAATACTTTTATATTGTCTGCTTGACTATTGTAGGAAATATTTCTATTCTGTGATTGCAAATTTATGAGAATATTAACATTTTGGCCGTAACTCGAAAACGATTGAACATTTCATTGTTCTGATAATTTTAATGGAATAATTATGCACTTATTAAATTTTCATTATCTATTGACCTTATGGCAGTAACAATCAAAATTGTCTATATCTCGAAAACGGTTTGACATTTTTAATTTTTAATAATTTACCTGTATAAAGGAAGTAATTTTAAGGGATGTTCACTCTTATCATTTTTTCGCTATCTATTATCGTTTAGATAGTTGTATGCATTATCTTTTTTNTATCTACCGACATGCTTGATACTCTCTGTGAGACATGGTGAACATACGTTATTTTTTTTTGCAAGTGAACAGCAGATATTTTAAGCAACTCGTAAATTAAAGGGATATATTTTTTCAATTTTTTTCCCTTTTTGGGTGAAGCAGAATACTTTGGTAGGTATAAAATTAAATTACAAACAAAATATTTTTATGCTTTATTTTCTATAATTTTTTGGCGGGCTGTGCCCTTTTGCCCTTAAGGAGCAGCCGCTACTGCTTGTACTTGAGGAAATATGTAATGTTAAAATTTGATTCCCCCCGGAGTCAAACCCCTTGTTGACATGTACTTGAGCAAATATTTAATGTTAAAATTTGTTCCTCTCCGTAGGAAAACCCCTTGTTGACTTGTACGTCAAGAAATAATTAATGTTAAAAGTTGTTCCTCCCCGGAATCAAACACTTTGTTGACTTGTACTTGAGGAAATATTTAATGTTAAAATTTGTTCCTCTCCGTAGGAAAACCCCTTGTTGACTTGTACGTGAAGAAATATTTAATGTTAAAAGTTGTTCCTCCCCGGAATCAAACACTTTGTTGACTTGTACTTGAGGAAATATTTAATGTTAAAATTTGTTCCTCTCCGTAGGCAAACCCCTTGTTGACTGGTACTTGAGGAAATATTTAATGTTAAAATTTGTGTTCGCAGCCGCTATTAAAATAATATATAGACATGTGGATGGTGACCGTGAAGGGTTCATTTTATTAAAACCGGAATCCAATTGGGAAGGTGTAATTATTGTGATACCAGGCAGACATAAGCGAGAGGACTTTCCACATACAAGTAAGATTCATACAGAGTGAGAATAAAGTCTCACCCCACGATATGATAGTGGGAGGAGTGAGGGATTTGTGATATTCAACACGATATGACATCTAGTTTTTAGTTGTCGCAATGGCTTGTTCGAGCGTTCGTTGTCAAGTTGTTTTTTTTAAAAGTGAACCATTATAACCACTCAGAGGGCGTTCCGCACAAGGTATGGTTTGCACTCCACGGATCCANCCACTCTACGGCTTACCGTTCTCGAGATATGGGGCTGACCGAGATATGAGGATGACCTATCAAGCGATGATTCATTTTAAAATTGATAAAGAGAGAAGTTTATTAAAACAAAGTTCACCACTCTGCGACTGAGCCCGGCCATTCTAAAAAATGTTAATGTTTTCCATCCTGTATCTCAGGAACCGTAATTGTAGAAGGATGAAACAATTCGATATGAAATCCACTCAACCAGACCTTTCAAACAAATTACTACTCAACATTTTCTAAAGGTACCCACCCACCATGAGATTTTCCTCACGATAAATTCCTTGGGGAATTCCTCAAAGAAATCCTCAACTGAAGCCCCGGACACACACGGTGTTTTTTTCTTCAGTTCATTTTCTTCAGTTAAATTTTGGAGAGCATTGCGAGCACTGAAACTTGTTTTCGTGATTCTTTTTTTTTTTTTTTTTTTTTTTTTTTTTTTTTTTTTTTTNAAAGAATATGAGTTTTATACTTACTCTAGCAAATGAAGTACCACAATTTGGGTTTGTAGACTCCATCTTCTGCCGCTCCCGACTTTTTGCTTGCTTTTACTTTTTTTTAGCTCTTTCCTATAAGAACTTCTTAAATTGTTGATTTTGATTTATTATTTTCATTAATGAACCTTTGGAATCATCACGGGTAAAAAAAATACCCCCCTGAAAATTTGATATTATACGTTTCAAGGTACATAGAATCCAAAAATCGAATAAAAAAAATCCGTCTGTCCGCCGTACGCCGTGATGGGCACTTTTGCCACTTAGCGTTGACCGATTTGGACGAATACAACCTTGGCAATTTTAGCCTCCTTTTTAGCGGTTTTCAGTATCGCTGTCTAAAAGGAGAATGGTAAGAGCTAGAGATTTGAAATTTTATATGTATGTCACATTTGGGGTCTCAGCTATCTCCAAAACTTTTGGGTTCAATCAAATATACCGCTGGCGGTTTTTACCGCTTTAAAGCGGTTTTCATTAATCCTGTCAAAAAAGAGAATGGTAAGGGCCAGGCGCTTCAAATTTGGTAGGTATGCCAAATTTAGGGTCTAATTACGCTCAAGATTTGGAATCGTCACGAGAACCCACCCTCAATTTTTGTTTGGGGGGTACCCCCCAAATTTTTTTTTTACCAGAAAAATAATAAACCCAGGTATCACATTGGCAGAGTTTTTTTCACAACATCATTTTTTGTCGCGTTTGGCTCATTTACTTGAACTTGTCCAACAATTTTCTGTATGCTACATCCTTCTTAGTTCTATTCTGGTAGTCTTTGACCTTTATTTTCCAAAGGCATGGGTCATTTTCATAAATATGGATAAAATTCTCCAAAAATTCCCCAGCTGGCGCCATTCTATTTAAAAAAAACACAACTCCTTTTTCACCACACCAAATAAAAAACAAAATGAACTGAAGCACGCACAGACGTTAAGATTTATCTTGAGGAATTTTGATCCGTCCAATTTTTTGCTTTTGCAATTGATTCTTTTTCTCATTTCAGCCGAATTTTTATATGAGGAAATGATACCAGATGGATCAGTCTATGTAACAATCAATCGCGAATTTTCATTAAAGCTTATGGAATGGCGGATTAGGGAGGAACAAAGTATAAAGGGTGAGTCAAAATAATAAATGAGGTTGAAAATGTTCGGTTGTACTTCCTTCATCAATATTGTAAAATGACCCGAGGTAAGAAAGTTGCGTAACTGTTTGAATTTCCATTTTGAATTTCATGATCATTTTTGCATTTTTACTTTATTTTCCCATATACGAAGTGTAGGAAAATAAAGTATTGCATTGTGTACTGCGCTTTAAAAGGGTAGCTGAGATCAAATGGATTTTTTTTACAAAATTCGTTAGTGAGCCAGGCGAAGCATAGCCGATTTACAGCGTGTTACCGAAAAAAGTGGGTTTCCGATGGCGGAGACTTCAAATAAGGCATCACAATTTTAAAAAAACAAAAGCAAAATGGGGGAAAACCAGATTTTTTTGTCTGTTTCAAATGTGATTCGAAATATTCGAAGTGGTTTTTTTTTTCAAATCGAACAAAATATTCATTTCCCATGATAAAAGGGAACCACGCAAATTGTCCGACTACGAAGTAATTTTAGAAATAGACTCCAATTGAAGTCCTCGACACAACTGATTACGATGAAATTTTAGAAATAGACTCCAATTGAAGTCCTCGACACAACTGATTACGATGAAATTTTAGAAATAGACTCCAATTGAAGTCCTCGACACAACTGATTACGATGAAATTTTAGAAATAGACTCCAANTATTTGCCAGCTCTTTCAAATGTGGAAATACTAATTGCCGCACCCTGTATAACCCACCTTCTATTTTGTGGAGCTTTGTCGTGTGGCACATTTATTTAAATTGGACTGTTCTCAATACGAATGTTTTGTTGTTTACGATAAAAAAATGTCACGTTGAATTTCAACATTGTCTTTCGAAATCGTCCTGAAAAAAAGTCTACACATGATTCAGTGGTATATGTTATTAATTGGAGATGTTCCTATTGCACTTTTGTCAATTGTTAGGACAAACAAAAAACGTTACGTAAGAAGATTAATGAAATATGAGCGGAAAGTCGTGTAATGTTTACACCACTTTTTTTAAGCCTTTGTAATTGATTTTTTTTTTCCTTTCAGACAAATTTAAACATGAGGAAATGCTACCAGATGGAACAATTGATGTAACAGTGAATCGTGAATTTCCATTGAGTCTTTGGGAAGGGCGGATTGATGGAGAAAGTATAAAGGGTGAGTCAAAATAATAAATGAAGTTGAAATGTTGAAAATGTTCGGTTATACTTATACCCTCATCATTATTGTAAAATGACCCGAGGTGCGTAAGTTGCGTAACCGTCTGCCATTTTGCATTTCATGATTTTTTAATTTTTACTTTATATTCCCATATTCGAAGTATAGGAAAATAAAGTATTGCACTGTTTACTGTGTTTTAATGAATAGCAGTTGAATTTCTAAAATGTATTTCCATAGATTTTTGGTGTATCTCTCACCGTTTTTGAGATATACAGGGTGTTTGGCTATAAATGGGACCCCTGAATATTTGATCTCACCGTAAGCTGAGATCAAATGAAACATTTTTTACGAAATTCGTTAGTGAGCCAGATGAAGCGTAGCCGAGTTACAGCGTGGAGAAGGTCTTTTTTGCATAACTTTCAACGTTTTGTGTTGACCGAAAAAAAACTGGTTGGACACTAAATCCTAGTTTTCGAAGGCGGAGACTTCACTACTTCAAATATGGCATCAAAATATTGAANTTTTTTTTTTTTTTTTTTTTTTTTTTTTTTTTTTTTTTTTTTTTAATTGAAGAAATCGAAGAAAATATTCGTTTCCCATGTTAAAAGGAAACCACGAAAATGGTCCGATTACGATGAAATTTTAGAAATACACTCCAGTTGAAGTCCTCGACACTGTCAAATTAGTATTTCGAAAAAATAGCAGCCTGTCAATTATAGGGCGGAGCTAATAGAGGGGTCCAACGTATAAAGGTCCCGTTTTGGGTTTTAGTTTAAAATTTGACAGTGTTGAGGACATTATTCCAATGAAAGTCCTTATTATATTGGACTCATAATTTAAATAAAAATATTTGTACAATTGCATAGAAATTTCTAGAGAAATCGACATTTTTTTTCTCTAAAAATGTCACTGCACAGCCCAACAATAATTATATTGAAATTCCTTTTCAGGTTGGCGGCCTCACAGTATAAGTAGGCATTATCATTATTTAAGCTGGTATATGATTGGAAATACTGTCCCCCAAGTACATTTAAGAGAAGGCGACAATATTTTAATCAGAGGATTTCAAAATCCTCTGATTTACGTAGAATATCCGTTTTGTTCCTTTGAGGAAAGGTCATATAAATATGATCTTTTATCACCCTATCGCACAATATTCAAAAGGGATCGATTTGGAAAAGCGACACATGGTTTCTTTATAACGCTTACAGGTGGACAGAATCTGATTTATATGATTACAACGGATGGCTATATTGTGGTTGATGAAGTAAACACTACTACACTTAGGGTTAGTATGTAAAAGAAATAAAAACTTTTAAAATACGAGCATAACGACTAGAACAGAATGCGAGAAAACTTTCATTATATTGAATAGAACAGAATGCGAGAAATCTTTCTTCATTTTACGTAAGCCCAGTCAATATCCAATAGAACAGAATGCGAGAAATCTTTCTTCATTTTACGTAAGCCCAGTCAATATCGAATAGAATAGAATGCGAGAAATCTTTCTTTGCTTAATCTTAGCCCAGTCAATATCGAATAGAACAGAATGCGAGAAAACTTTTTTGCTTAACGTTAGCCCAGTCAATATCGAATAGAACAGAATGCGAGAAAACTTTATTTATTTAATGTTATTCCAGTCAATATCGATAAGACAGGATGCGAGAAAACTTTCTTTATTTGACGTTAGCCCAGTCATTATCGAATAGAACAGAATGCGAGAAAACTTTCTTTATTTAACGTTAGTCCAGTCAATATCGAATAGAACAGAATGCGAGAAAACTTTCTTTAATTGACGTTAGCCCAGTCAATATCGAATAGAACAGAATGCGAGAAAACTTTCTTTATTTAACGTTAGTCCAGTCAATATCCAATAGAACAGAATGCGAGAAAACTTTCATTATTTAACGTTAGCCCAGTCAATATTAAATAGAACAGAATGCGAGAAAACTTTTTTTATTTAACGTTAGTCCAGTCAATATTGAATAGAACAGAATGCGAGAAAACTTTCAATATTTAACGTTAGCCCAGTCAATATTAAATAGAACAGAATGCGAGAAAACTTTCTTTATCTGACGTTAGCCCAGTCAATATCGAATAGAACAGAATGCTAGAAAACTTTCTTTATTTGACGTTAGTCCAGTCATTATCGAATAGAACAGAATGCGAGAAAACTTTCTTTATTTAACGTTANAGCCCAACAATTATATTAATGTCACTGCACAGCCCAACAATTATATTAATGTCACTGCACAGCCCAACAATTATATTAATGTCACTGCACAGCCCAACAATTATATTAATGTCACTGCACAGCCCAACAATTATATTAATGTCACTGCACAGCCCAACAATTATATTAATGTCACTGCACAGCCCAACAATTATATTAATGTCACTGCACAGCCCAACAATTATATTAATGTCACTGCACAGCCCAACAATTATATTAATGTCACTGCACAGCCCAACAATTATATTAATGTCACTGCACAGCCCAACAATTATATTAATGTCACTGCACAGCCCAACAATTATATTAATGTCACTGCACAGCCCAACAATTATATTAATGTCACTGCACAGCCCAACAATTATATTAATGTCACTGCACAGCCCAACAATTATATTAATGTCACTGCACAGCCCAACAATTATATTAATGTCACTGCACAGCCCAACAATTATATTAATGTCACTGCACAGCCCAACAATTATATTAATGTCACTGCACAGCCCAACAATTATATTAATGTCACTGCACAGCCCAACAATTATATTAATGTCACTGCACAGCCCAACAATTATATTAATGTCACTGCACAGCCCAACAATTATATTAATGTCACTGCACAGCCCAACAATTATATTAATGTCACTGCACAGCCCAACAATTATATTAATGTCACTGCACAGCCCAACAATTATATTAATGTCACTGCACAGCCCAACAATTATATTAATGTCACTGCACAGCCCAACAATTATATTAATGTCACTGCACAGCCCAACAATTATATTAATGTCACTGCACAGCCCAACAATTATATTAATGTCACTGCACAGCCCAACAATTATATTAATGTCACTGCACAGCCCAACAATTATATTAATGTCACTGCACAGCCCAACAATTATATTAATGTCACTGCACAGCCCAACAATTATATTAATGTCACTGCACAGCCCAACAATTATATTAATGTCACTGCACAGCCCAACAATTATATTAATGTCACTGCACAGCCCAACAATTATATTAATGTCACTGCACAGCCCAACAATTATATTAATGTCACTGCACAGCCCAACAATTATATTAATGTCACTGCACAGCCCAACAATTATATTAATGTCACTGCACAGCCCAACAATTATATTAATGTCACTGCACAGCCCAACAATTATATTAATGTCACTGCACAGCCCAACAATTATATTAATGTCACTGCACAGCCCAACAATTATATTAATGTCACTGCACAGCCCAACAATTATATTAATGTCACTGCACAGCCCAACAATTATATTAATGTCACTGCACAGCCCAACAATTATATTAATGTCACTGCACAGCCCAACAATTATATTAATGTCACTGCACAGCCCAACAATTATATTAATGTCACTGCACAGCCCAACAATTATATTAATGTCACTGCACAGCCCAACAATTATATTAATGTCACTGCACAGCCCAACAATTATATTAATGTCACTGCACAGCCCAACAATTATATTAATGTCACTGCACAGCCCAACAATTATATTAATGTCACTGCACAGCCCAACAATTATATTAATGTCACTGCACAGCCCAACAATTATATTAATGTCACTGCACAGCCCAACAATTATATTAATGTCACTGCACAGCCCAACAATTATATTAATGTCACTGCACAGCCCAACAATTATATTAATGTCACTGCACAGCCCAACAATTATATTAATGTCACTGCACAGCCCAACAATTATATTAATGTCACTGCACAGCCCAACAATTATATTAATGTCACTGCACAGCCCAACAATTATATTAATGTCACTGCACAGCCCAACAATTATATTAATGTCACTGCACAGCCCAACAATTATATTAATGTCACTGCACAGCCCAACAATTATATTAATGTCACTGCACAGCCCAACAATTATATTAATGTCACTGCACAGCCCAACAATTATATTAATGTCACTGCACAGCCCAACAATTATATTAATGTCACTGCACAGCCCAACAATTATATTAATGTCACTGCACAGCCCAACAATTATATTAATGTCACTGCACAGCCCAACAATTATATTAATGTCACTGCACAGCCCAACAATTATATTAATGTCACTGCACAGCCCAACAATTATATTAATGTCACTGCACAGCCCAACAATTATATTAATGTCACTGCACAGCCCAACAATTATATTAATGTCACTGCACAGCCCAACAATTATATTAATGTCACTGCACAGCCCAACAATTATATTAATGTCACTGCACAGCCCAACAATTATATTAATGTCACTGCACAGCCCAACAATTATATTAATGTCACTGCACAGCCCAACAATTATATTAATGTCACTGCACAGCCCAACAATTATATTAATGTCACTGCACAGCCCAACAATTATATTAATGTCACTGCACAGCCCAACAATTATATTAATGTCACTGCACAGCCCAACAATTATATTAATGTCACTGCACAGCCCAACAATTATATTAATGTCACTGCACAGCCCAACAATTATATTAATGTCACTGCACAGCCCAACAATTATATTAATGTCACTGCACAGCCCAACAATTATATTAATGTCACTGCACAGCCCAACAATTATATTAATGTCACTGCACAGCCCAACAATTATATTAATGTCACTGCACAGCCCAACAATTATATTAATGTCACTGCACAGCCCAACAATTATATTAATGTCACTGCACAGCCCAACAATTATATTAATGTCACTGCACAGCCCAACAATTATATTAATGTCACTGCACAGCCCAACAATTATATTAATGTCACTGCACAGCCCAACAATTATATTAATGTCACTGCACAGCCCAACAATTATATTAATGTCACTGCACAGCCCAACAATTATATTAATGTCACTGCACAGCCCAACAATTATATTAATGTCACTGCACAGCCCAACAATTATATTAATGTCACTGCACAGCCCAACAATTATATTAATGTCACTGCACAGCCCAACAATTATATTAATGTCACTGCACAGACCAACAATTATATTAATGTCACTGCACAGACCAACAATTATATTAATGTCACTACCCAGACCAATAATTATATTAATGTCACTGCACAGCCCAACAATTATATTGATATTCCTTTTCAGGTTGGATTCCTCGCCACATCGGTAAACATTACAATTATTTAAACAGGAATTATATTGCCAATATTATCCCTATAGAATATCCAGAACCAGCTTGGAAAATTAAACGCTTAGGATTTCAAAATCCTCTGATTTACGTAGGACACCCGTTTTGTGGGTTTGAGGAAATGTCATATAAATATGATCTTCTATCACCCTATCGCGCAACATTCAAACGGACCGCATTTGGAATAGCGACACATGGTTTAATTTTAACACTTACAGATGCAGAGAATCTGATTCATATGTTTACAACGTATAATGATGACGATGTTGAGATTTTTCCAGTAAACGGTAGTGCACTTGTAAGTATGTAAAAACATTTAAAATACGAGAATTTTATAAATAGGAGCCGTGCTCACCCTGGAGGTCCATTCCACCAAAAATCCATAATTAATAAGTTTTACTTCGGGATGAGCGAGAATGCTGAAATTTAATGCGCAGGTGTTCCGCAGTGCAAAAAGTAATATCCTTGATTAAAATATTGGATTTTGTAAATGGGAGCTGTGTTCACTCTGAGGGTCGGTTCCACCGAAAATATAATTACGCGATCTCGAAATTGTTGTTGAATTTCGTAACTCTTTTTATTTACACCCTATAAGCTGTCAAATTTCATCGAATTTGACCGAAAACACATTTCCTATGATTTTGTGCGGTGTCCTTTTCTATCTCAAGCTTCTCAAGTGTCTGGAACCGTTCTTAAGAAAAAGAGCGTGGCCGGTAAGTTTGGTTATATACACTCTGTATAATTATTCTTAAATTTCAGGATAATAATAATCAAGAAAATCTGAATAGAATAGTGATACTAGAGAACATATTGCAGGACGAGAGTCTAGTGGACAATATGAGGACGTTGGATGAAATCAGAGGAGAATATGATTTCATGCGAATCATAATCGACAACAATCCGTTGGAAACTACCCCAAATATATACGATGAAGATAGTGATGATGATGATAGTGATAGTGATGATGATAATACTGGTGATGATGATGATGATAATACTGGTGATGATGATGATGATGATGATGATAGTGATGATGATGATGATGATGATGATGATGATGATTATGATGATTATGATTATGATGATGATGAGTAGTTTCGATAGAACATCGATAGTATTCCCATACTATCGAAGAGAAAACGATATCGAAAATACGCTGCTGCTTTGAAAAATCTATTATTAGATTCAGCATACCTTGAAATATAAATTTTATTTTCCTTTCTACTATTTTATCTATTTGTGTTGATTGTCAACTTCCTTCTTTTGGTTTATTATTTTCAATAATGAACCTTTGGAATCGTCACACGAACAAAAAAAATACCCCAAAAATCGGATAAAAAAAATCCGTTTGTCCGCCGTCGCCGTACGCCGTGATCCGCACTTTTGCCACTTGACATTGACCGATTTGGATGAAATTTGGTATAAAGGTCTCAACTATGACCCGAAACTTTGGGGTGCAATCGAATATACCCTTGGTGGTTTTTCCGTTTTTTATTGGTTTTCAGTATTGCTGTCGGAAAAGAAACTGGTAAAAGCTAGAGATTTGAAATTTGGGATGTTTGTCATATTTGAGGTCGCAGTAAGCTTCGAAACTTTTGGGTGCAATATATACCGCTGGTGGTTTTTACTGCTTTTTAGTGGTTTTCATTACTCCTGTTTTTTTTTTTTTTTTTTTTTTTTTTTTTTTTTNGTTTTATTTAGCTAAGTACCTAACTATCAGTTTCCTTTTTTATTTTTCCTTGTTTTGTATCCTTAATATACCTATAGATTCCATAGGTTTATTATGTATTATTCCTATGGAATAATAGGTAGATTCCATAGGTTTATTATGTATTATTCCTATGGAATAACAGGTCGATTCCATAGGTTTATTATTATTCCTATGGAATAATAGGTCGATTCCATAGGCTTATTATGTATTATTCCTATGGAATAATAGGTCGATTCCATAGGTTTATTATTATTCATATGGAATAATAGGTGGATTCCATAGGTTTATTATTACTCCTATGGAATAATAGGTCGATTCCATAGGTTTATTATTATTCATATGGAATAATAGGTCGATTCCATAGGTTTATTATTACTCCTATGGAATAATAGGTAGATTCCATAGGTTTATTATGTATTATTCCTATGGAAAAATAGGTAGATTCCATAGGTTTATTATTATTCCTATGGAATAATAGGTAGATTCCATAGGTTTATTATTACTCCTGTGGGATAATAGTTCGATTCCATAGATTTATTATTATTCCTATGGAATAATAGGTCAATTCCATAGGTTTATTATTATTCCTATAGAATAATGGGTCAATTCCATAGGTTTGTTATTATTCCTATGGAATAATAATAATTATTTATTTAAAATGGTACATAATACAAGTATAAAACTTAATTACATTAAGCACCTGAAAGAGAGACAAAAATAAATTTAAGGAAAAATAATAATATTCAAAAACAGAAGAAAAAGAAGAAGAAATTATGTTCCCTCGAACATAATATCCGCGACTGTGTTCTTGAAGTTTTGTCGGAGAAAGAGATCAATCTCCGGATGCTGGTTGGCTATAGAAAGGGAGAAAGAGGATCATTGGGATGAATGTGGAATATTTCGGAGAATGATCTTGCGGCCCTTTGACGGACCACAAGATTAAAGTTGGAGAAGAAAGTGGATCGACATAAACAGAGTGAAAATATTCGCCGAAGCAGTTGGCTAGATCCTTGTAACTATTGTCCTTCACAATGACGTCGATACTATCTCGCGGTTTGGTAAACTCAGAAACGTAAGACCAGAATTTAGAGGGGGCAGAGAGGAAACAGTCTTACCTATATTTGTTTCTCCTGGCCTCATCGTTACTGATTGACCTCCTCGCAAGGGATCGACATTAAGAAAATTTCTGATAATGAACGGGAGATTGACTTTTCTTATATTTCCTATGCCATTTTTCTTTACTTTTTGTAAACCAACAGTATGAAAATAAAACCAAGATGGGTACTTGGAAATTGGTTTTTTAAAAATTTTGGTGGGAATAAAAAGAGATAATGAATTTTCAACAACACGAGAGAAAATGGAAGTAGCTAGATTAATGTTTGGTTCTTCAGTGACAGTGGACCAATCATACTGAGAGAGGTGGGAGTAGTGTTGAAGGTAATCACCTTTTGGGAAGTCATAAGTAACATGTTCAGAGAGAGATGGAGAAGGAAATCTGAAAGTGAAGGAGAAGGCGAAATAATATCTATCCCAAGTAACTAAGGGTGGAAAATCAAAATTTGGAATAAAATCAAAATAATTTGTAAAGGCAAGATCGAGGAGATTACCATGGAAATTGGAGGGATGTGAGTAAATTTGAGAGAGATTAAGGAGTTAGTTTCAAGTAGTGACGAGGCTTTACTTCTAACTTCTATGTTAGAAGTTAGAAACCCCAATCAACACCCGGTAGATTAAAATCTCCCAGAAGTAGAACATTATCACTGCTCACGAGCCGCCGAAGGAGCAATAGCCCTCAAAATGAGCGGGTTCAAGTTTAGGCTCAAAATAACGGTTTCCTACTACCATTGAGCCACACCCGAAGTAAAGCTCAATGTAGCAGGTCTCCATCATCCCGCCATACTCCAAGTCATTTCGCCTCCGGCACTTCAAATCATTTCTCACCTCGACCAGGACCCAACCACCAGTGGAACGACCAGTGACATGCAGATCTCGATCTGAGCGAAAAACCGTGAAGTTAGGAGGGAACCAAAATTGGAACGAGTGGATGGTCCAAGCCACGTTTTCGTAAGGCAGATCACATCCAGAACATATGGGTATGAACAGATATTTTTCAAAAGAGTATTCAACTTTGTGTTGAGTCCATTGCAATTTTGATAGTAGATGGAGATATTACAGATTACATTTGGACTAGGAGAAACATTAGATTTAATATCTTCGATAACACGAGGCGGCTCGACATTGGTGTTGCCACCTAGTCAAGAATTTTTCCTGTAGAGGGAATCGAACTAGCGGGGGCATTTCCTGTGTCCTGTCTATTTAAAGGCCTGGGCACTGTTCCATCAGGAGTTATATAACCATACAAATGTTTTGGCTGAAGTAATCCATGAAAGGGTCTAATCAAGATACCAACTGGCCAGACTGCAGTGTTGTTTATAAGGGGGAAATCCGCCTCATCAACCTCTACGTGGAAGGATTTATAAGTATCATACCGACATGCTAATCTAGAGATCTTGACAGTTTTTAAGAGAGGTACCGAAGTCTTGAGAAGAGTCTCTACGTCCGATTTCGTAACAGCAATCTTGAATCGAGTTATAAAGAAACCTCTCGATCGAGTCCTTACGAAAGGAGATACGGCGGAAATATTAGAGTTGGTATTTGTTCCTATCATATGTGCAGAACGGCAAGCAGCTTGCTGAGGGGAACTAGAGTTCCTTTGTGGTACTCTCGTAAGATTTTGGCTTTGAGGGCCAACTTTAGATGTTGTAGCAGAAGAAGGGACTGGAGCAACATGATCGTTTTTTCTAGCACGGTTTCTCCTTGTTCTTTTGACAGGAAGAAAATCACCCCGATCATCATCTGCCATCACATCAACAGCCGCCACATGAGAACATTGATTTTGATTGTCAACCACAGTAGATATATTTGTAGATTGGACAACAGATACTGACTGAGCATTCTTGTTTTGCCCATACCGGGTGTCGCCAGCCACACGTGCATAAGTGATTTGGGGATGCACCAAATTTAAGGGAGTAGATTCACCAGGGACTGGATATGCCTTGGCGAGTCTACCGATAATGTTCTTCAGTTCTCGATTTTCTGTTATCAGCTTATTTACAGCATCTTTCAGAGAGATAATTTCCAATGATAAAGTTTCCAACTTACCAGACACACAAGTCAATGTCTCATCTTCAGACACATCCGCAACCGTTGATACACCTGGAGCTGGAGCAAATAGGTTTTTGGCATTACTCACGTCCGTAATCATGGGGCGATTTCCACCTTTCCTCCTTGATCCAGGGGTAGCAGGACTGTCGCTGGAGACGAGGGAATTCTTCTTCTTGCTCAAGCAGGACATACATAAGAGTTCACCAGTTGTACAAACTCATTTAACTCATCATTGGTTGAAACACCAACGCACTTTGATAGAACCCTTGAGTTGCAAGACTGGCATTGGAGACGATTCTGCTTTCCATAAAACACCTCTTAACACAAAAGGCATGGGGCTAGTTTCAAGCCCTGATGCTCACGGACATTTTGTGATAAAATTGAAAAACGAATCACATTGAAAAACAGGAACCACACAGTATAAAGTTTTAAAAATTAATAGAAAAATAATTAATTTTAATTTTAATTTCAATTCCATAGGTTTATTATTACTGCTATGGAATAATAGGTCGATTCCATAGAATTATTATTAAACCTATGGAATAATAGTCGATTCCATAGATATAATATTACTCCTATGGAATAATAGGTCAATTCTATCGGTTTATTATTATTCCCATGGAATAATAGGTCGATTCCATAGGTGTATTATTATTTTTAATAATAAACCTATAAAAAGATAATAGAAAAAACATGAAGTATTAAATGTAGATACTTAATTTATTGTCGGGTAGGCATGTAATAAATAAGCAATAGATGTTCAGAATAATATTAATGATGAGAGAGAGAGAGAGAGAGAGAGAGAGAGAGAGAGAGAGAGANATGTCAATTCCATAGGTTTATTATTATTCATATGGAATAATAGATCAATTCCATAGGTTTATTATTATTCCCATGGAATAATATGTCGATTCCATAGGTTTATTATTATTCCTATGGAATAATAGGTCAATTCCATAGGTTTATTATTATTCCCATGGAATAATATGTCAATTCCATAGGTTTATTATTATTCATATGGAATAATAGATCAATTCCATAGGTTTATTATTATTCCCATGGAATAATATGTCAATTCCATAGGTTTATTATTATTCCTATGGAATTATATGGCAGTTCCATAGGTTTATTATTATTCCTATGGAATAATAGGTCGATTCTATAGGTTTATTATTATTCCCATGGAATAATATGTCAATTCCATAGGTTTATTATTATTCCTGTGGAATTATATGGCAATTCCATAGGTTTATTATTATTCCAATGGAATAATAGGTCGTTTCTATAGATTTATTATTATTCCTATGGAATAATAGGTCGATTCCATACGCTTATTTTTATTCCTATGGAATAATAGGTCAATTCCATAGGTTCATTATTATTCCTATGGAATAATAGGCCGATTTCTTATTATTCCTGTGGAATAATTGTCGATTCCATAGGTTTAATATTACTCCTTTAGAATAATAGGTCGATTCCATAGGACTATTATTCCTATGGAATAATAGTCGATTCCATAGGTTTATTATTACTCCTATAGAATAATAGGTCAATTCTATCGGTTTATTATTATTCCCATGGAATAATTGGTCGATTCCATAGGTTTATTATTCCTATGGAATAATAGGTCGTTTCCATAGGTTAATTATTATTATTTTTAATAATAAACCTATAAAAAGATAATAGAAAAAACATGAAGTATTAATTGTAGATAATTAATTTATTGTCGGGTAGGCATGTAATAAATAAGCAATAAATGTTTAGAATAATATGGATGAGAAGAGAGATAAAGAGGGGGAGAGAGAGAGAGAGAAAGAAATGACACAGAAGACGAGACAGAAAAGAAAAAAAATAAGGCAAAGATTTATCGGGACCTAACGAAGTGGAATATAAATCAAAAGAGAAGAAGAAACTGTGAATCAAGAGGCAGAAGAGAGAAACTGTATGAAGAGGAAGTGGAAGGGAGAGAAGGTGAAACAAGATGCAGGTGGGAGTGACGGTGAAAAGGGAGGAATAAAAATCTAAGAGGAACGAGGATAGGCAAAAGTTGCAAAGGTCGTGAAGCGTCATTTATCTTCATAGTGTACTCCTGCGATGAAAATTAGCTGAAATATCAATTTATTATATTCTATTGGGTACTGTTCAAAACTTTTGGGCGCATTTTTATGAAGAGAGAAAAAAGATATGCCAAAAAATCAGGATGAACTATTAACAATCCAACAATTCAAATTCTTTAATTTTTTTTTTTTTAAATTAAATGGAATCCAAAAATGGAATAAAATTTCATGATTCCCCCTTGGACAATGATTCTTTGTGATTTCGGCGTCTCCACTAAACANCCATACTAGGGATCATGAGAAGAGAGAAAAAAGATACGCCAAAAAATCAGGATGAACTATCAACAATCCAACAATTCAAATTCTTTAATTTTTTTTTTTTAAATTAAATGGAATCCAAAAATGGAATAAAATTTCATGATTCCCCCTTGGACAATGATTCTTTGTGATTTTGGCGTCTCCACTAAACATTGTGAATTGCGATTTTGGTATCTCCACTCTAATGATTATAAATTTTCTTTCGTAGTTGACTGATGAAATTGGGTGGGTGGGTCGCATTTGGAGTCTAAATTGTAGTTACGCTCATTCATGTACAGGGGATTTTTTACTAAAAAAATCTATGTAGATTTCCCTTACACAAAGCCAATATCAATTGAAATTCCAGAGAATCGTCTTTGTTTTATGGGGCTGCAGGCACCGCAGTCCTTTAGGTAGATGCTTCAATGCCGAAAGCATAAACTTGAATATACTTAGTTGCAGGGGCGTATGCAGGTCGACAGTTGAGGGGGGGGGTCCAAATTTGATTCGACATGGAACTCAGTAGTATTTATAAATACCAAATTTAATAAAAGTGTTTCGACATTCAATTTCTTCCGGCTCGGAGCGGGGCGATCCGCCCTAACGCCCCCGTACCCTTCTTTATCTGCCTCGGCTTAGTTGGATCAGTGATATCTGATAATTTTATTATTGACCGAATGAAGCGAAACTCCAATTTTAACTCCACGATTTTCCTTTGGTTTGTCTTTTTGTACCACGACTCTCGTGTGCCTCACCCTATTTTGATGAAATTTGGTTTGAAATTCATTGTATTCATAAATTAGTGGTTACATTTTGGGCCATATTCGGCTATCCGGGAAAAAATATTACACATTTTAAAAAAGTGACTTCTACAGTTATCATAGAACTACTAGATATTTAGGGCCATATTATAAAACTCCAACTAAGTGCGAGGAGTTGTCACTCCGATTACAAATTAGCGAAGTGGCACTCACACTTGTAAATTTTTTTTTTTATTTTATAATATAATTACATGAAAATTTTTTGGTCAGAACATTTTTCAAAATACAAATCAGACAAATAGCACAGCCAGCGTCTACGTTGAATACAACAGTTCCCGTTAGATCACTGATGTTAAGCAACGTCCAGCGAGGTTGTACCATGTGGGTGTCCACGTTGGTTCGCGCTCTCGTGATGCTGGCTATTTTTCCGGCCCAACCCGGCTTGATGAGGTCAATATGGGTAGCTGGTTTTCAAGTTTTCAGCGAATGGAGGTTAAAACCCCCGTCTCAAATGACCAATAGATGTTAAAGAGACGTTAAGACAAAAAAAAACGAGAAATTGCGTAGGTGTGCAGCACAACTAGCACTGTTTATAATATGGCCGTTATTGTATTTGCAACTAGCAGAAAACGCCCGCTTCGCTTGGCGCCTTAGAGGCATGGCCGTTTATAGTTCCAGCCCCCTTTTTTTCGCGATAAAGAGTAGCCTATGTCCTTTCCTAAAGTTTAGTCTATCTCCATACCAAATTTCATCAAAATCGGTTCAGTAGTTTAAGCGTGAAAGCGTAACATACATACATACATACATACAGACAGACAGAGTTACTTTCGCATTTATATATTAGTATGGTATGAATATGGATTAGGTCATCAAACAATCAGTTCATAGGGGTCCCCTACCACGGCCGACTGTCTATCATGCTAACTAAAAACCATTGGGATAGCAATAAAT
Source organism: Pachypsylla venusta (assembly GCA_012654025.1). Lineage (NCBI taxonomy): Eukaryota > Metazoa > Arthropoda > Insecta > Hemiptera > Aphalaridae > Pachypsylla > Pachypsylla venusta. The sequence goes on from CM022882.1 coordinate 15,734,281, forward strand.
CTCAAAAATGAAGAATAGCCAGGTACGAATATTACCTAACCTAATACACACGGAAAAAGGTCATTTTATAAATTTCGAACGACGAAAAANAAAAAAAAAAAAAAAAATACCCTTTTTCCTACAACCCCTTCTCTTGTCAGTGTTATCAAGTATAAAACATACAAAATAAATATGACAACTTTGAAAATAAATGCACTTAATGAGGTTTTTTTTAGGGTTAAGTGATAAAATTATAATCATAGAAGTCTGATTCAGCAAATTTATCCCACGTGTAGTGAGAATGGGGAGGAGAGGGTTAATGGAGGGAACGAAATTATAAAAAAAATCCCCAGTAAAACCCTTTTTAAAACTTTGTTTTATTAGGTATTATTTATTAGATATTATAATGTAGATACTAGTTGTTCATTGAAAATCCCTTTTTTTGTTGCTTTTTCCCATCCCCCTCTTTTTTGATGGGATATTTCAATGTCAAATAAAAAGTAGGGAGGTAAAAGTGGGAAGTTAGATTTACTCGTTGTGGGTTGGTAAAAATAAATAAGCTGAAATGTAGATATCAAATTGCCATTATCATGAACAAGCACGGCGGTGCGTGCGTAGAAAGAAGAAGATGGTGCAGATGCGTTTAATTTTTAATTTACTGCCAAAATAATTTGTCCAATGTAGGGCATGTTTGTCCAATGTAGGGCATATTTAATTATTTTATTTTTAGGTGCTCTCTTCTTAAGATTGTATTTCCAATCTTCAGTCGGAGGGGGGGATAGCCTCGTGGTTTCAAATCCATCCTGATGCACTTTTATTAATTTCAATCAGTAGTGCTCTGATCCTGATGCACTTTTAATTTCAAACAGTAGTGCTCTGATCCTGATGCACTTTTAATTTCAAACAGTAGTGCTCTGATCCTGATGCACTTTTAATTTCAATCAGTAGTGCTCTGATCCTGATGCACTTTTAATTTCAAACAGTAGAGCTATGGATCCTGATACTCTTTTCAGTAAATCATTGAAGGAGGAAACAGACATTCTGAAATTTAAATCTTTGAATAACATGTTAATTATAAGTGTTAAAAAATATTAACTATTAAATAAATTAAATTTAAACAAAACACTTGCCAAAAACATTATTTATTTTAATTTATGAAGGAAATAGTTTCGAATCATTCGATTCATCATCAGTCTATTCGAGTCTAAGGATGGAAGTTGACTGAGTCGGACAGAGAAAAAAACGGACACTTTTGATCCGAAAAAAAAACGGATACTGTGAACAGTAAAAAGCGGATCGGGGATCCAGTAAATAAGCGGACAGTGTGAATAGGATTTTAGCTAACAAGGCTTATAATGTAATATTCCTGGAACACAAATTGACTTGGCAGGGATATGTGCTATTCTAGTAACATCATGAATGGTGACCTTAAATTCAATGTTTAAATATTGACAGCTTCTAGTTTTTGTTAACTGATCTCTTCCTCCGCTACTTTTATATGTTAAAAGTAGCCCTTTGTCCTTTTCAATTTAATACAGTGTGTGACGCGTATACATTCATTAGCATTACTCCACTTTAATGTTCAACATCGGTTTTTCACTTCCTACTCGAGTCATTTTCAAGGAAACTGACTGTTTGGTGTAGTTGTTATTGCATATGAGAGAAATCAGCTGATTGATCACGTGGGTCCAGAGTAACCAACAGACACCCAACAATAACAACAACAACACCAAACAGTGAGTTTCCTTGAAAATGTATACGAAGTAGACGAAACTCGAGTTGTAAGTGAAAAAGTAAGTGAATCCTCGTCATAAATGACGGTAGTGTTTTTTAAAGTTACCAATAATATAGATGTCTAATATAAATTTGTTAAATAATAATGGCATTTCAACATCGGATAAATCTCTAATAATTCGGATGAATCACGTAACAGATAATCATTTCGCCACAGATTCCTGGAGGCGCCAGAAATTCATTAAAAGTAAGGTTTACCCTAAAAATTATATCTTTAGGCGAGTCATAACTATAAAAACGTATAATAGAACCATAACTTTGTACTTTTCTGTTTAAGATCATGACTCTTTAAGGTCATGACTAGAGAAAATCTGTGGCGCACTCAGAATTTTCATTTCAGTGGTAAGATGTCGGCTAACTTCGCCACACAGGGGAGAAAACCAACTTCATTAGGTGACGGTCCTAAGCCCATGTAAATATAGGTTTGGTGTTAGGAAGGGCATCCAGACGTCAAAAATCTGCTTCAAGCCAATGATGAGAGATCATCAGCAAAGAAGCTAGTTTCAACACAGTTTCAATACTGTGAGAAGCTAGCTGGGGATACCGTGCCTGGAAAGTGTTCAGCTGAAGAGCACTATGGCAGAAAGGGTGAAGTTAAAGGCTTCGATCACTCTATGCGCTTTCATTCAAGGGGGAGGGGTTGCAACCTTTCCCTTTTGTTCGCCACTGCCTGAAATATTACACGAAGTAACACCCTCTCAACGTACCGAATGATGACGTCACAAGAATCTGTAAGTCTTTTATGGTGTCATCATTCGGTGCTCATATTTATGTTTTCTTATACAGTGGAACCTGGATAAACAGGAATTCCGGGGACCGGCAACATATTGCTGCTTAGAAGGTAAACAAAATGCTCATATTGTAACACGAATTCTTTCAGGTGTATTTAATATTTCCTAAGTCCATGCCAGTCATAAAAGGCGACTAACGGAAGGATCGGAAACGAAATATTTTCTATTACCCATGCAGAAAGCAAGGAGAAGCTACTGCATTATCCGTAAGAAATCTCAAGTATCAACAACTCATAGTGAGTTGTTGCAAACTAGCTCCACGGCTGTTAACCTATGATGACGATGGGGCCCATAATGATAATCCTACCGAAGAAACTCATTTTACTCTGATAATGCCGCACAATGATCAGTACTCACATTAAAGTAACTATTCAATCATCTTCATGTTGCTGAGTGCACCCCGAACGCACAAGCACTCAGGCAAAAGTTTCCCCAAATTATCAGTAATTGTTACTAGAACTGCAAAGCCAGAGTGATATTTACTAGGCCAGGATGAGCCCATCCTGTATATGTTACTTTTTATTACAATAATAATTTTTTACCCTTTTTTTTAACATACATTATTCATAGCGGGAACTGCTCGAATGGCTCCAGATAGATACATATTATATAAAAGTTGAATTTAGCAAAATAACTTCGACTCTACTCCCCTACCACGCAGGTACATTCCACCACTCACAGGACCCCACAAACCTTTGCTAGGATTTTTTTTTTCAATGGAATTTCTGTACGTGAAGGATGAAGTTTGCCGTTTTATATACAGCACCTGCTGAGTGAATACATTTTTTCATTTTATGTAGATAACAGCAAGTTTTTTCAGAACGTGTTCAAATATTAAAAAAAAAAAGTTTTTCGGTACTTTTGTTCAGCAAGAAAAACCAATGCAATTTGATAGGTCAGACTTGCACTTTTCATAAAATCTATCGGAAAATTAAAACTATGTTCACATGACCGCGCGGTAACCGCGCGGGACCAATGATCAAATCGATACAAGTTTGAAGAACTAGTACCGTGCGGTCACGTAGGTAATATGCAAAATTTAAATAGATCTTGTGTCGTGCCGTTCGTCGTACCGCGCAGTCATGTGAACATAGCCTTAATCACTCTGTATAATCCCAAATAAGGAAAAAGTGAGCAGTCAAAGTATGTAGAATTTAATGGAAAATGCAAACATGGAAGAAAAAATGTGACATATCGGTTTATTATTTTAATGGCAAAAAATTCTTCCCTTTTTCAAAGTTTTGGTACACAATTCTAGCCTAAATTTGACATAAATACCAATTTTAAAGTCTCTAGCTCATACCATTCCCTTTCTAGACAGGATTAATGAAAACCGCTAATAAGTGGTAAAAACCACCAGCGATACATCGATTGCACTCAAATCGGACCCTAAATTTGGTATATACCTATATAAGAAATTTCATACAAATCGGTCACCGCTAAGTGGTGAAAGTGCCCATCACGGCGTACGGCGGCAGACAACGGATTTTTTTTATTGGATTTCTGAATTCGACGTACCTTAGAACGTAAAATATCAAATTTGAGGGTTTTTTTTCGTGACGATTCCAAAAGTTCATTATTAAAAATAATAAAACAAAATGAGGGTTCACATTTAAAAATCGAATAATTTCAAAAATTTTATATACCTTTAGACCACCAAAATAAAAAAATAAACACATTTTTTCGAGAAAATTCGAACAAGTTCGAAGGAAACTTGCTGTTACATAACATCTGGTCCACACTGTATATCTCATTTTATGTACAGGGTGGAGCATAAGTAATAGAAAGAACTGCTTTCATCAAATTCTGTTTATTTGTTAAATGTTTTTTATATTATCAAACGACACTAGAGTTTTTGGGAATTCGTTTCATACTGCACATGAAAATCACGTCATGTACGTGGTGGTCAGTCTCTTATATTTGTGCACTTCCCAAGGCATATTTCATTACCGATTGCAGAATGTTTGGTTCTACTCTTTGAATTTCTCAAACAATAGTGTTAAATTGACTATTAAATAAATTAAAACTAAACACTTACCAAAAACACTATTTATAATAATTTATGATTTTATGAAGAAACTAGTTTCGAATCATCATCAGTCTAGTCGAGTATAAAGGTGGAAATATAAATAATTATAAATAGTGTTTTTGGTAAGTGTTTTGTTTTATTTTATTTAAAAGTTATATTTTTTTAACACTTATAATTATGTTATTCAAAGATTTGTTGAATTGTCAAATAACTACGAATGAAGAAAAAATCTGGGGTTACATCCAGTCGAACATGTCTCTTCATTGTGTCAGTCTTTATAAAAAATCTGGGGTTACATCCAGTCGAACATGTCTCTTCATTGTGTCAGTTTTTATAAAAAATCTGGGGTTACATCCAGTCGAATATGTCTCTCCATTGTGTCAGTTTTTATAAAAAATCTGGGGTTACATCCAGTCGAACATGTCTCTTCATTGTGTCAGTTTCTATAAAAAATCTGGGGTTACATCCAGTCGAACATGTCTCTTCATTGTGTCAGTTTCTATAAAAAATCTGGGGTTACATCCAGTAGAACATGCCTCTCCATTGTGTCAGTTTCTATAAAAAATCTGTGGTTACATCCAGTAGAACATGTCTCTCCATTGTGTCAGTTTTTATAAAAAAATCTGGGGGTACATCCATTAGAACATGTCTCTCCATTGTGTCAGTTTTTATAAAAAAATCTGGGGTTACATCCAGTCGAACATGTCTCTCCATTGTGTCAGTTTCTATAAAAAATCTGGGGGTACATCCAGTAGAACATGTCTCTCCATTGTGTCAGTTTTTATAAAAAAATCTGGGGTTACATCCAGTCGAACATGTCTCTCCATTGAGTCAGTTTCTATAAAAAATCTGGGGGTACATCCAGTAGAACATGTCTCTCCATTGTGTCAGTTAGAGATCCAGTTTGTTTATGACAGATGACAGTAAAGTCAGTCAGCTGGCCTGTGTCTGAGAACTTTGATTATATATATATATAAAAATTGACCTACACATTTGAAACTGCGACACCGAAAGGGATGATGCAAATAATATATATGCTGAACAAATACAGAGTGTTCGAAAAGTTACGGCACGGATTTTTTTTAATATTTTTAACGGCTAAAGATAGGGACTTTAAATTTTATATGTAGTTCTAACACAAATTAATCTATTTTTTGGCGTAGGGGAAGAGTGGGGATAATGGACACCCTAAGATTATTTCATTTTTCTTATTTTTATTTTTCATCCAAAAAATAAACGTTTATTACCTTTATATACATTATTATCATTGATTAGTGCAAGTACTTTACTTTTTTTTGTTATTTAATATTTTAGTCAGGACATCTGATTTGGAAGACTACTACCGAATGTCCATTTTGACATGGGGTGTACGTTTGGACATGGGGTGTACGTTTTGCCCTATTATATATTTTTATCAAATTGAAGATACAACAGCAATGATTTTTATTAAAAACAAGGCTGTATTATAATTTCTAATTATATAAAGAGGTTTATCAATTTACAAAGGGTTAAAGAATGAGTAGAAAAACTATCATTTTGGTATTAGTCTTTTTGCTAAACAAATTTCACATTGAAAATCATCATCTTCATCTTCAACCCCTGCATATGCATCATGTGCCCATTTGTTGCAATCAGAACAACCATTCCACCCTTCACATTACCTAGATTTTGAATATAATTCATTGCGGATTGCAATATGAAAATTCTGAATCCTGACTTGTACTTGGTTGTGGAGGAAACAAAGGTCTTTGACGAGATTTTTTTCTTTCCTGGATTCTCCCAGATCTCACAACATCTATGGCTTTTGTCATGGACGTGGCATCCCATTCTTGCGTATTTGAAACCATGATGATCTAACAAGTCTAATTCAAAACAAACAAAAAAATATCCAAAAACATAATAGGTATCATGTCATAACCCTGACGGTACGTCCACATTGGTGCTGAATGCTGATCAACACGTTCAACACCAATGAGAACACACATTTTTACTTTCTCTTAGCCGTACCCTATTCTGGCATGGTAACCCTCGCATGCTTCTCACATCATCTACGAGTATGTGTAGAAATATCGCATCGCTTAAGGGGTATGCCCTAACCTTTTCGATAAACTATTTTGCTGATATTAAGTTTCACTCTTTGGTTTGAAGCAAAGTTTTTAAAAGCTGGTTGTCCTGCTTTGGAACGAAACTGCCATGTGCCCCCCTCGACTTTTACACACCTAGGGGCGTCGCCGAGAGTTGGTAATATTTTCCAAAGAAAGTTCAGGATGATTTAGTGATTAATTCTTCTATCATTAAAAGTTCCAAACACTATTTATAGCAAATTCCGCCCAGGAACACAACGACCTACTCTTGCTGCTCTTCTTGGCTGCACTCAATGTTTTTCAAATAATACCGACTCTAAGGTCTTAACAGACTATATCTGAATCATGATTCCAAAATTTGGCACAATTTATTTGAAGTATATTTGTTGAATTATTGCGCTTGGTATATGTATATTTGTGTTCTTATATCACACTATTTGATGATGATATCAAATAAAATTATTTACTTTCAAATAATATTTTTTTGTAGTAAATATTGAATTTTCTAAATTGGTGCCGTGCTAACTCGGATGACGATTTTATCAAGAATGCAAAGTTTAGAAGCTTGAGAAATAACACGTCGAGTTAGCGTCTATGGCACGTTGAATACACCAGTTCCCGTTCGATCACTGACGTTAAGCAACGCCCAGCGAGGTTGTACCATGTGGGTGTTCGTCGTGAGTTCGTGCCCTCGTGATGCTGGCTATTTTTCCGGCCAAACCCAGGCTGGGTGAGTTCAATATAGGTAGCTGGTTTGCAAGTTTCTAGCGAATGAAGACCCACGTCTCGAATGACCAATAGATGTTAAAGAAACGTGAAAACAAATTTAAAAAAAATAATAACACATCGGGATGAGCGAGAAGTTGTTCCGCAGTAATATTTTTCATTAAAACATTGAATTTTCTATGACCCCTAGAGGGTGAGCCGTGCTCACCCTCAAAGGGTTCGGTTCTTCCAAAAATTCAAACTCAATCTTTAATGTCGCAATCTCAAAATTGTGGTTGAATTTCGAAACCGTAGCGAAGCACGGGCAAACTTCACTTTGTACCCGGTATACATCCGTACTTGTGTATCTGTATAATTTGGTATATACATGTTTAGGACAACATGTAGGAAATTTACTGTATATTTTTTTTGGGGGGGGGGGAGGGCA